>APFE031227718.1:10922-37566 GCA_000404065.3 Pinus taeda
ATTTTTCTTTGGAACAATAACTAATGGAGAAACCCATTGACTATCCGAAATAGGATAGATGAATCCGACATTTAACAGCTTTTGCAGTTCTTCTTTTACTATTTCTTTCATTGTAGGATTCATTCGTCTTTGCAGTTGTCTAACAGGTTTTAATTTATCATCAGTATAGATGTGGTGGGTACATGTGCTAGGATGGATTCCTTGCATATCAGTATAATCCCAGGAAAATGCTTTTGAGTATTTCTGTAGTAATGCAATTACCTCTTTTTCTTGTTTTGATTGCAGTTGGTTTCCAATATTTAGAGTTTTACCAGGATATACCTCAATTGTTTTGATTATAGGATTGGAAATTGTGTTTACAGGAAAGATGTTTACAAAAGAATTCTGCAAAGTTGAAATAGTACAAGTTTCCTGGAAACACTGATTTAAAAGGTTATCAGCAGCTTCATACTGTTCTCTTCTAAGCTGCTCTGAAATATTCGGTTCTGAAATGAAAAGATCCATCAAATCTTCATTCCCTTCCTCTTCCCTAAAATCAAAGAATTGATTAATACTTAAAATTGCTTTTGTTTGCTTGTTTTCCTGGGTTTCAAGTATTGATTCTAAGGAAGTGGTTTGTGCAGGTGAATAAAGAGTGATGTGTTTCTTTTCATCTCCATGCGAGATAATCATACTTCCTGATCTGCATCCTATAAAGGCATCGGCGGTAGCTAACCATGGTCTGCCTAAAATTAGAGGATGTCCTCCCAGATTTGTTTTTGGTTGTAGAATAAGGAAGTCAACAGGATATTCCCATGAATCCAAAGAGACAATGATGTCTTCTAATATTCCTTCTGGAACAACTTTTGATCTGTCTGCTAGTTCTAATATTGTTGAAGTTGTTCTAATGTCATTTAATTGCAAAGCTTTCATTGTCTCTAATGTCATTACATTGATAGCTGCTCCCAAGTCTATTAATGTGTTTGGTACTGAGAGATTATTAATTGATATGGTAACCATAGGGATACCAGGATCAAGATATTTTTCTACAGTAGTTTGTGTAGACATAAGGCTTGCTAGCTTACCAATGACTTGAATTGTAGTGGGATCCTTTCTTTTTCTCCCTGATTTCTTAATGCATAATTCCTTTATTGTTTTAGCATATATAGGTATTTCTTTGATTGCTTTTAACAAAGGAATTTTCACATATGCATTCTTTAATTCATCTAAAATATCAAATTCAGGAAGGGTTATTTCTTTTGATTGTTCCACTAACCTTTCAGGGTAAGGTGGTGTTTGAGTTGCAATTGATTTCCCTTTCTGAACTTGTATTTCAGTTTGTGCCGTTTCAGATGATTCTCCTTGTTTAGCTGGTTCTTCTACAATTGGTGGAGAATCCTTTTTAAGGACTTTACCAGACCGTAAATGGATATCATTCAGGGGAAGAATAGAATAAGTAGGAAAATATGCTGCTTCCTCTACAGTATATGCAGATTTGTCCACTTTGTTATTTGGATTGGCCACCGGTTGGGCTGGCAATTGTGTTGGTCTTGGTTGATTTGATGGTAACTGTAACTGTTGTTGTTGTGGCAGCAATGGTGGTGGATTCTGCTGTGGAAATGGAATGGATGGTGGGTATGCAGAATTTTGCTGTTGAAATGGCATAGATGGAGGATATGGAGGATATGAAAATGGTTGTTGGTACTGTTGCTGGTAATGTTGTTGATATTGTTGAGACTGTTGTGGTTGTTGGTTTCCATAACCATATCCCCTCCAACCTTGTGCAGGTTGTTGTTGATATTGTTGTGGAGGCCAAGCTTGCCACGGCATAGGAGGGTTCCAAGGATTATAAGATGGATAAGCATAATTTTGCTGAGGAATTTGCTGCTGATTTGGCTGAGGCATTCTAGGTGGCCATGGTCTCCTTGGTGCAACATAATAGAAACCTTCTGCTCCTTGCATTTCATCTATTGAATTATTTTGCAGGTCTTTCAATGTTACACATTGTTCTGTGGAGTGATTGCCTGTACAAAGACCACACACTTGAATGCTATCTAAAGGACAGTCTCTCAAAGGATGTTTCTTTTTACATTTTGAACAAAATATTGCTAAGGCTTTCTCTTCTTCTTCCTTTTTCTTATTGGCATTTAGCACATCTACTTGTGTCCCTAATGTACTCAAAAGATCTGTTTTGAAATTTTCCAATAGACTTCCTATTTCAGCCCTTGTTATTCCTCCTGCAACTGATTTTGCTGCTTTAGAACTTGCTTCCCTTCTTCCGGTTTTCGATCTTCCTCTAGAATATCTCTGACATAAATCGACAATTTCATCAAATGGAAGATTTGAAATATATCCTTTACCCATCACATTTAAAATGTCAAGGTATTCATCCCTTATACCTTTGAGGAAGATAGTGCGAACAGTGTCTTGATTTAAGGAATGTTGTTTAGACTTCTGAAGATTATATGCAAACCGTTCTAAATATTCCTCTAGATTTTCATCTTCTTGCTGTGTCATTCTAAACACATCTTCCTTTGAATCTCTAGATCGACAATAAGGCTGGTATTTCTTAAGGAAGACAGTTCGCATAGCATCCCAGGAAGCTATTGTTTGTTCTCCTAATCCCATAAACCATTTCAAGGCTGCTGCTTTCAGTGTTGCAGGAAAAAGACGAAGTTTATGGACATCATCAGTATAGCCATATGTTCTACATAAGATATCGAATTCAAACATAAATGAATCCGGATCTTCTGTAGACATTCCATAGAAGTTTGGCAACACAGAAGGTGGAATGTTTTTCATTTTTACATCTTCTCCTAGTATTGCACTGGTATCTATTATTGGGAAACCAAAAGTGGATTCTTGGTCAGGTCCATCTTCTTGTCTTTTCCTATCATTTTCTAACTTCCTATCATTTTCATGTTTCCTGTCTTCCTCTCTCTTCCTCCTCCATTCTCTTTCTTGTCTCTCATTTTCAGCTCTTTGTTCTTCATCATTAAGATGAACGGATCCATGTCCTTCTGCCATTGATTGAATTGTTTCAATTTCAGGTGGAGGTTCAAGTTGTGGAAAGATAGGAGGATCGATGGATGGAAAAACAAGTTGCTTTCCTTTCTCTTTTGGTTTTCCGGAAGTGGAGAATTTTTGCTTTGCTTCCCAAGCTGACAAAGTTTGCCTTTCAATCAAAGTTAATCTTTGGCCACTTCTTTGTTTTTCAATCAGCTCTTCAATGATTGGATTACCAATAACAGGTGTATGTGATGATCCTATTTCTATTTGAGGGGGGGTTTTGATAAATTTACCTTGAGGATCTCTAACTCTAGGCATAAAGAAACATAATTAAAGAAATGAAATGTAACTAATGTTTTTGTTTATTTTGGATTTTATCTTTCTATAGATTATGTCGATATTTGCCTCCCTGGCAACGGCGCCAAAATGTTGAGCTAATTTATGTGACTAAATTAACGTAAGTATTTATTATCAATCCGGGTTTGTGAAACTTAGAGGAAAATCAACTATTTGTGAAGATCAAGTATAACCAAACTTTGAAAGATAAATGATTAAAACTAAGGGAAAATATATCCTAAAACTCTTGATTCAATCAGCTTAAAAGAGGAAACATTGAAAGAGTTCTTGACTCAAAAAATCTGCTCTCACCTCAGTTATGACTTCAATGAATTAGAGATTATAACCAAAGACTCAAGATGCATAAATAATACATGAAAAAGGCTTTTAACTTAAGAGACATTCAAATTTTTCCATAATAACTCATTCATCTCAAGATATAAATCTAAATGGAAACAAACTGTTTGCATGTAAATAAAAGAGACTAAATCTAATTCACCATTTCATAGAGAGAATGCCCAACTTGAGCACTTGCTTGCCAACTCAATTAGATGATGAATAAACCATTAACAAATGCAATCAATCACTATTCATAACCATGATGCAATCTGAAATAAGACTTTGAAAAACTAAAGCTATCATCAACCAGATTTGCAATGAAATAAAACTAGTCTAACTTGGAAGTGTACTTAGCTTGGTGTGGGGGCCCTCCACCCTTGCCTTGCACACTTAAGAAGATGATATCAAAAGCTTTAGATAAGTCAAACATCCATGTATTGATCAGAAAAATGAAAGTAACACAAGTCCCCAACTTAAGTCTTCAAACCAAAAATATTACAGCATAAAAGTATCAAATGTCAAGTGTGTTGAGCCATCAAAGTGTGGCTCTTAAATAATGAGTTCATGAAACCAACTGATCTGAAATCACTCTAACAAACATATCTATCCCAATCCACCTATCCAAGTTGAATCCAACTCCCTCATCCCAAGAAATATGACTAATATCAAGGGATCCTAAAACAGCCCTATTTAAATGGGATTTCTGGATGACTAGTCATGATTGACTAGCTCCAAAAAGGCATAATAAAACTCATTCTGCTGAAACCAAGCATAGGTGGCTTGGTCCTAGTTCCCAAGCCTCCTATTCATGCATCCCATTCGTGCTGAAGTGGCTTGCATCCATATCAACCATGAAGTGATTACGGGAATTTCTTAAAACTGCCAAAATTGCACTTAAACTCAAACTTTAATAAAAACTTTTAGAAATTGATTAATTAAGTTACATACCTGTTTAGACACCAAATATTCATTAAAATGAAATAGATGAAGTGAAAATGAAGGATAAATGGATAGCTAGGTAAGTTTCTCAAAGCAAAATAAGATCAAAACTGAGGCCCAACACATAGTGTTTCATGGAATCCAAAGGGTTTGATTTTCATACCTTACTTACCTATGGAGCTCTGGTGTTGATGATTTGGATTTGAAGACTTGTTTTATAGGTGTTTCATGGAGGAAAAGATTGTATCTTCATGGTTGGTTATTGTTAGAGATATGCTTCTTTCATTATTTCTCAACCTTTGTTTCATTGTTTGGGTCCTTCTTCAATCAATTTGGTGATGTTGAGCACTCTTAGCTTCTTTCCTTCAATTTGTGATGGTATATGGTGGCTTTGTTGGGCCCTTGAAATATGTTATAAAAAACTGAGTTTCTTATAGAAATCACAAAGACTCCATAAAATCACCATTTCTTGGAGTTGTGACCACTGTGGATACATCATGGGGATAAGGTAAGAGTGTTTTGCAAGTGGAGATGGTGAAAAATTGAAAGGTCAAGTCATGGCTTGGGCAAGGAGGCAAGAAACTAGCCCATACAAAAATGCCAATTTTTTAAAGTGTTAGGATTTCAATTCTACTTGATTGGATTGATGGGGATGATAATTAGAGACATGGTGGTGGCTTTATTTTCCACAAAAATTGAAAAAAAGTCAGATCTGATATTTTTTTATAAAACAAGTTGAAATGTATGGGGGTTTTTAGGCCATTTTTTGGAGGTGCTCATATCTCATTTTTTACTTTGGGGTTGATGAGGTATTAAATTAGAAGCCTAATGACACATTTCATAGCCAAATACATGAAACAAACTTGTTTTTGTATCTTTTTGCAACATTGTCAGGATTTGTCTTTTTAGTCGTAGAAAAAAATGATTTGTCTATGTTAATGACAAATGGTTTGGCCTATGGGTCTCTTAAGTATTTCAATAGAATTTTTTATTGTTTCGACTTATTCTAGACTAGCATATCCTAGAATTAGTACATCACCTTCAAATTATAAATGGGAAATGGAGCCGGAAGTAGATGAGATTCTTAATCCTTCCTAATGTTGTGATGATGGGGCATGAGAGATGATTTTTCTAAGGGTGTTAATTTTAATAACCCAAACTACCAGCAATTTATTATCTATCAAATCACTTTTCTTAGTTACACTGACCATGTGATGGTGTTAATGTTAACTAACTAGCCTCACTACTGCACATCATCCTAGGCACATCCTAGGTGGCATATATTGTTCAAAATAGACTTATTAAAAATAGAAAAAAGCTAAAAAAAATAGAAGATGATACCTAATGGTAGGGAATGTCTAGTAGATTAAGAAAAGTGGTCATATGTGGACCTAATGTTGGAGCAATATTTTGGCTACAATTTTTGGGATTTGTGTAGAGGAGCACTGTACAAAAGGGCACTGCGCAGGAAGACCAACCAAGGGCCAACACATGGAAATATAGAGAATAAATAAATTTGTTGGCTTATTTTCTAAGCGTTTTGTGAACAACAGAAACTTACTGGAAGCAAATTATTGTATAAAATTACTAATTAAATAGTATGCAATTTGAATCAATCAAATTGGCCAAGAAATGAAGCTTGAGCATGCATTTTAGTGAAGCAACAAAATTTTGGCCTACTTCACAAAAACACACACCCAACATTCATTTCAAGGCAAAATTGAATAATTCAACCTGGAGAGTATTATTTTACTCATAAGTAACATTAATACAATCAAAATTGTCTAATTTAGTGATTTGAAGGTCAAAGTTAATGTAAATCAAAGTGATGCAACAATTGCAATTCACGGTGTCCCCCAAAAGTGTCAACTGTTTGTGAACAACAAAAAATTTCTCGAAGAAAAATAGTTTGTAAAATTAATAATTAAATAGTATACAATTTGAATCAATCAGATTGGCTAAGAAATGAAGCTTAGGCATCCATTTTAGTGAAGCACGGCAATTTTGGCCTGCTTCACAAAAATGAACATCCAACCTTCATTTCAAGGCTAAATCGAATGATTCAACTTGGAGAGTATTTTTTGCTCATAAGTAACATTAATACAATTAATTTTTTCTAATTTAGTGATCTAAAGGTCAAAGTTAATGTAAATGAAAGTGTTGCAGCAATCACAATTCACAATGTCCCCCCAAAAGTGTCAACAGTCTGTGAACAAAAAAAAAATTCTGGAAGAAAATTAGTGTGTAAAATTACTAATTAAATGGTATACAATTTGAATCAATCAAATTTGCCAAGAAATGAAGCTTGGGTGTTCATTTTAGTGAAGCAAGACAATTTTGGCCTACTTCACAAAAATGCACTCCCAGGCTTCATTTCAAGGCCAAATTGAATGATTCAACTTGGAGAGTATTTTTTTACTCATATCTATCAATAATGTAATTAAAGTTTTCTAATTTAGTGATTTGAAGGTCGAAGTTAATTTAAATGAAAGTACTACAACAATCGAAGTTCACGGTATCACCCCAAAAGTGACAACAATTTGTGAACAATGGAAACTTATTGGAAGAAAATTAGTGTGTAAAATTACTATTTAAATAATACACAATTTGAATCAACCAGATTGGCCTAGAAATGAAACTTGGGAGTGCATTTTAGTGAAGCAAGGCAATTTTGACCCACTTCACAAAAATGCACGTACAAAATTCATTTCATGGCAAAATTGAATGATTCAAATTGGAGAGCATTTTTTTACTCATAAGTAACATTAATACAATTAAATTTTTCTAATTTAGTGATCTGAAAGTTGAAGTTAATGTAAATGAAAGTGCTGCAGCAATCACAGTTCACGGTGTCCCTCCAAAAGTCTCAACAGTTTGTGAACAACAGAAACTTTGTAGAAGAAGATTAGTGTGTAAAATACCAATTAAATAATATACAATTTGAATTAATCAAATTGGCCAAGAAATGAAGCCTAGGCATGCATTTTTGTGAAGCAAGGCAATTTTGACCTGCTTCATAAAAATGCACTCCTAGCCTTCATTTCGAGGTCAAATTGAATGATTCAACTTGGAGAGTATTTGTTTACTCGTAAGTAACACGAATGCAATTAAATTCTTCTAATTTAGTTATTTGAAGGTTGAAGTTAGTGTAATTGAAAGTGTTGCAACAATCATAACTCACAGTGTCCCCCAAAACTGTCAACAATTTTTGAATAAAAAAAACTTACTGGAAGGAAATTAGTGTGTAAAATTACTAATTAAATAGTATAGAATTTGAATTAATCATTTTGTCCAAGAAATCAAACTTGGGTGTGCATTTTAGAAGGCAATTTCGGCTAGCGTCACAAAAATGCACGCCTAGCCTTCATTTCAAGGTCAAATTGAATGATTCAACTTGGAGAGTATTTTTTGACTCATAAGTAACATTAATACAATTAGAGTTTTCTAATTTAGTGATATAAAGGTCGAATTTAATGTAAATGAATGTGTTGTAGTAATCACAATTCACAGTTTCCCCCGAATAGTGTCAATAATTTGTGAACAACAAAAACTTACTAGAAGAAAATTAGATTGGTCGAGAAATGAAGCCAGGGGTGCATTTTAGTGAATCAAGGCAATTTTGGCTAGCTTCACAAAAATGCACGTGCAACATTCATTTCAAGGCCAAATTGAATAATTCAACTTGGAGAGAATTTATTTACTCATAAGTAATATTAATACAATTAAATATGAAAGTGGAAGTTAATGCAAATGAAAATGCTGCAACAATCTTAGTTCAAGGTGTCCCCCCAAAAGTGTCAGTAGTTTATGAACAACAAACACATACTCTTGAAGCAAATTAGTGAGTAGTATTACTAATTAAATAATATACAATTTGAACCAATCAGATTGGCCAAGAAATGAAGCCTAGGCATGCATTTTAGTGAAGTAGGGCAATTATGGCCTACATCACAAAAATGCACACCCAACCTTCGTTTCAAGGCCAAATTGAATTATTCAACTTGGTGAGTATCTTTTTACTCATAAGTAACATTAATACAATTGAATTTTTCTATTTGGTGTTGTAGAAATCACAGTTCACGGTGTACACCCAAACATGTCTGTAGTTTGTGAACAACAGAAACTTTCTGGAAGAAAATTAGTGTGTAAAATTAATAATTAAATAGTATATAATTTGGATCAATTAGATTGACCAAGAAATGAAGCATGTGAGTTCATTTTATTGAAGCAAAACAATTTTGGTTTGCTTCACAAAAATACACATCTAGCCTTCATTTCAAGGCCAAATTGAATGATTCAACTTGGAGAGTCTTTTTTTACTCATAAGTAACATTAATACAATCAAACTTTTCTAATTTAGTGATCTGAAGGTTGAAAATATTGTAGATGAAAGTGCTACGACAATCACAGTTCACGGTGCCCCCTAAAGGTGTCAACAAATTATGAGCAACATAAACTTACTAGAAGCAAATTAGTGTGTAACATTACTAATTAAATAGTATACAACTTGAATCAATCGGTTTGGCCAAGAAATGAAGTTTGGGCATGCATTTTAGTGAAGCAAGGAAATTTTGGCTTGCTTCACAAAAATGCACTCCCAACCTTCATTTCAAGGCCAAATTGAATGATTCAACTTGGAGAGTATTTTTTTACCCATAAGTAACATTAATGAACTTCAAGTTTTATAATTTAGTGATTTGAAGGACAAAGTTAATGTATATGAAAGTGTTGTAGCAATTGTAGTTCACGTGTCCCCCAAAAGTGTCACCAATTTGTGAACAGTAGAAACTTATTGGAAACAAATTATTGCATAAAATTACTAAATAAATAATATACAATTTGAATCAATCAGATTAGCCAAGAAATAAAGCTTGGGCGCGCATTTTAGTGAAGTAAGGAAATTTTGGCCCTTCACAAAAATGCACGCTCAACGTCCATTTCAAGGTCGAATTGAATGATTCAACTTGGAGAGTAGTTTTTCACTCATAAGTAACATTAATACAATTAAATTTTTCTAATTTAGTGATCTAAAGGTTGAAGTTTTCACAGTGTCCCCCAAAAGTGTCAACAATTTGTGAACAATAAAAACTTACTAGAAGAAAATTAGTGTGTAAAATTACTAACTAAATAGTATACTATTTGAATCAATGAGATTTACCAAGAAATGAATCCTGAGCATGCATTTTAGTGAAACAAGGAAATTTTGGCCCGCTTAAGAAAAATGCACTCCCACCCTTAATTTCAAGGTCAAATTGAATGATTCAACTTGGAGAGTATTCTTTTACTCATAAGTAACATTAATGCAATTAAGTATTTTTATTTTTTCACATATGCATTTTTTTGTTCAAGAATACTCCAAATTGCATGGATTTCATATGGTAAAAGGCAGGGTTTGTGTGCCTCAAATAAATGCACACGAGGACTTGTAATTAATTTTCAGTAATATAATGATCATTCCATACCATGGGCCTATGAAATTGTACCTCAGTCTTGTGGTGTAACAATTCCCTAATGGGCCTTGGTATTGTGGTGTAACAACGCCCTAAAGGGCCTCAATTTGACTTTGATATAAACTGATACAACTGTTATTAATTTTCTTGGTGATACTTTAAACTTACAGTACTAGCAAATGCTAAGCACATCCTGATAGAGGAGTGGGTAAACAAATCTACAATAATCAAGCATACAAATTGTCTAAACATATTTTTAAATAGAAAATTCAAAATTATGTTGATTTTCGTTGCTGGTTAGAAATGCTAACAAGAGCACATGTTAAGAAAAGAGAAAATGTATTATTGACAACATTAGGTGATTATTCTTACGCATGGATGAATTTTCCAATCTGTGGAAATTCACCTCTAGTGTCATAGTACTATTAGTTGGTTTCTAATTCGGGTTTGAATTTTACATCTGAGAGTTCTTTTTCCATCACTTGTTGTCTTCAAGGGTTAATAACTGGTGTCACACTCCAACATTTCTTGTAGTGTAAATCTTAAACATTCTTGAAAATTCGTCTTTAAACAATCTAGACATAGATGACTACAAATATTCAAACTCATATTAATATGAAATAAGCAGGGATCTCATTCAAGTTCACTTGGTGATATGCCTTAGATATTATCAATGAACTAGAACTATTGGTTGCCCCAAATCCCATTTAGCTCCTCGTCTCATAACATGCATGTCCAATTGTCCCTAGTATCACTATGCAATCCATAAGTATTGAGAATTCATAATCAACATAATATACTATCACTTAGTAATGCCTTTATTGTTGGAAGTTGTGGAGAAGTATGTAGAGTTACTATCATCTTTCAAGTTTCGACCTCAGTTTCTCATACCTATGTATAGTCACAATATGTATTGCATCTACTTCTTGGGAGTTGTTAATGGATTGTATAGATGAAACATAGACAATGAAATACTTGTAGAGTCAGTAGTGCCTTTCAAGCTTCAACCTTAGAAACTTTGATAACAACCCTTAGTTATCTTGTAAATTTTAGAATTGAAATTTGAGAAACTTCTAAACCCCATTCTCATCGCTGCATATTGGGAGTCGGGTCTAAGTAATAACCACCTCCTCATAACTCAAAATATTAAGGGGGGTGTTCTAATTGCATCATATATACTCATTGTTTTTTACTTTTTGGCATGAAAATCAGCCTTTTAGAGGTAGACTTTTATGTTGTCACAACAAATTTACATGATTCACAAGGTGAGAAATCAATCTTTGGTATAATTTCATATTTTATATTTGATCATTATAGGTCATTTATAGGCTATAAATGTCTTCAAATTTTCACTTCTAATTGAATATTATTATGTCCCAAAATTATGATATTTAATATATCTTGTTGCATGCATGATGCCTTACTTTACCCCCCCTTATTTTACCAATTTGTGACCTCTTTACCATGCACTTCCTCACATTCTTTATGCAACAAAGAAGAGTTTGGTTTAATGTTATTTTAATCAAAATTTATTTTTTTATGTATGATTTTCAAATTTTAATAATCACTAATATGAGTTGTACAGTTCTTGCACTAACAGTATAGTCCCCGCACCAAAAATACAATTTTGGCACCCATTTAGGGTTTGACATATTGGCACGATTGTGGGAGAAAACAGGGACATGTTTTGTGTTCACAATGATTCTTTTCATCATACCACATGAATCAATACATACCCAGCTCGTACGAATGGATGAGTCTAAAAATTTTGGGACATGGATTTTGTTACCAATATAGGAAATTTTGTAATATGTAGGATATTTTATAAAATTCACCATGGTATGGGAGATACGAGAGGTTCCATAATTTATGAATCATTCTCAGATTTGAAAAAATGGGTTGTTACATCTTAAATTCATATTGTACCATGTATAAAAATATTAATCATGGCCCTGTGTTATGGAGAGGTTGTTATTTTAGTCTTGTATTGTTGGTTTGAACTTGGAGCAGATGGCCTTGAATGTAAAAGACTAAGCATCTTTTAATACAATACTCATGACATTGTTTCTTTTCTATCTTCTAGTGTACTCAATGAAAAATTACATCTTATGATTTAAGTTTTTCCTGGAGGGTGTGATCTGGTTGGTTTGGGCCCAGCCAATCCAGCTTGTCACCACTCTTGAACATTATCCTATTGTCATAGCTTGTTGATCTATTGAGGTGCGTGTGTGATTTCTCATTAAGAAGTGTTAACTATCAAGATTTATTTTCAAACCCAATAATCCTATGGCTGTAGTTTATGCTTTGTTTTCTCTAAGATATGAACAACTTATTAATTTATATCTAGTTTCTATTTGCTTCATGTTAAAGATCTGGAAATCGTGTGGTGAATGTTGGCAAGAAATTTTATGTGTACCTATGGTATGAGCAGTGACCATAAGTTATAGCAGTCACCTCTTATTCTGCTATGAGGACAACCATTTATTTTATATTATGTTGCAAGTTGTGGTTTAAGGTTTCAAGCGTTGTTGTTGAAGTATTGATATAGAGGTCAATTAAAATACGAGCTAGACTCACAACTCCAAAACTGTTCATACTTATATAGGATAATTTATTTTTAGAAATTTGAAACTTATGTAACTTGGATCCTAAGTTATATTGCAAGACCTCTAGTTGTTGTTAGATGCCTTTACAACTTGTTAGAACTTGGAAGGAATTATAACCTAATTAAGGCCTAAAAAGTTGTATATATGAGTTTTAATACACTAAGTGACCCAGAACCATTCAAATCTACTCTTCATAAAAACATTGTAACGTTCTCATTTGACCTCTTTTGATAAGAAACAAAGTCAACGAATTTAATCATTACAGTTGCATAGTTTGTATATCGTTGTTACTTGACCCACAAAGTTTGAAATCTTAAACATGCCAATCAGATATTTATACTTATGACTTGTACTTATAACTATTGATTAACATTGTTGGACAAGAAGGAGTATTGTATTAAGAAATTCCTATCTTTGAAGCCAGACATCTGGAGTCTTTTAAGTTATCTACAGGTCGTTCACTATTATGCACTTGTAATTTGTTCACGTATTTATGCACCATATTCTTGTAATGTCTTCATTTAATTGTATTTGTTGACTTGCATTCCTTTTATGATTTTATCCTTTTAAGAGTGATTATTTATTGAGTATTGGTTTATACTCTTAGAATTACAGAGTGTTTTATGTTTGGTTTCCTTCTTGCACTATTTTTTATGAAATATTGTTTCTAGATATGTAATTTATTTTGAGGAGGTGAAACATTTGTTGATGGTATGTATGTTGTGATTAGAGAAAGGCTATTTTTACTCATGTATGTAATACTTACAATTGATGCACTTATTGACACCATAGACAAATTTTTATCTATTTCCTTATTTGCTTGATTAAACACAGGTTGAGTGAAGATAGAATAAGAGTGCAGGATTGATATTAGGGTTTTATCATTCATTGTGTGCTTTGCTTGGCTTGAGGAGTAATTAGAATTGTCTTTTACTTAACTCAATAAGACAATTTTTTTGGCTTGTTCAGTTAAATAAGGGGCTAGTGATCAAGTTTCCAGTTAATTAGTAGTTAGGGTTTTCTTATAAACAATTAATATTTTTTCATTAATTAGGGTTTTTCTTTTCAGTTATTGATAGTTAGGGTTTTCTTCCAATTGTTGGTATACAACATAATTTATGTTTTTAGTAATTAGGGTTTCTTTCTAATGGATTCCTTTGATTATAGGATTTACTAATGTTTGCATGAATTTGAAGGTGTCAGCAGATAACTCCTAGACAAATTAGGGTTTTGTTTTGCATGTCCTTGAAGTATTTCTATGGTATTTCTATTATTGTGCCTCGAAGTCCACAGACCCCGGTTTGACATTAAATGTTGGTCCATTAATCTACCCCATACTACACCCAACAATATTCAACTAAACATATTGAGTATATTATATTAACTATTTTTCCCTCCACCCACTTTGATAACTCACATAACCATTAGGTAGGGACATGTAGCTTCAATGTTATTTTGCTTGTTTAGTAAAAACATTTCCAAGACTTTACGAGGTTGTATAATTTACTGAAAGTTGTATAATTTATAATATTTATAAAGTTTCAAGGTCTATTTTTTTTAATTTTATTTCTTCAAAGGGTGAAAGCTCAATAAAAGATAACTTGCTTTACAAGAAGGAGGTTAGTTGTTTGATTCTATCATGCCCTGATATTCATATGGAATAATGACGATCAAATTTTGGTCACAAAGGAAACAAAAGTTGAAGCCAAACTAGAAGCACACAAAAATAAATCATGGAAGAAAAACTTGGTGTTACCTAAGAAGAAAAAAACAAAGTAATTTTGGTAGCAAACAAAGAAGTAATCATGGAAGCAATACTAGCAGCCAAACTTGGCATCCCCAAAAAAGCAAACAAATAATCCACTCACTTAGCAAATCAAAAGGCAATAATGGAAGAAATATTAGAAGCAACAAAAGACACTACACTGGAAGCCATATTAGAATATAAAGAAGATGCCATAATGGAAGCAAAGCTAAATGCAACAAGTGATGCCATATTTTAACCAAAACTCAAGGCAACAATGACATTATAATGGAAACATAACTTGGCATAAACTAGGAAGCCAAAAAAAAACTATTTTGATGTCATACCAAAAGAAAAACATGAAGCACAATTGGGAGAAAAAATAGAAGTACAAATGGACACAACAATGGAAGAAATAATTATCGATGTTAAACCCAACATTATTTCTGGCATTTTTCTTGACATTAAACTTGATATTATTCCCAACACTATTCCTAGTGCTATTTATGGGGCTGAAGTGAAGATGCTAGTTTCTGTTGGGTTTCACGTCTCCAATTGAAGCGAATTTGTAGTCTCAAAAAAACTAAATTCTGGTGTTATTTTTGGTGCTAATGGCCTATTTTGTTGTGGTGAGAAAGGATATTTTTTAACCAAGCAAGCATATCAGGAATGTTATCTCAAGATAAACATGATTCTCACTAACCATATTGATGCACCTTTCCTGTTTAAATGTTTTTTCACCTGAAAGGTCTAGGTCTCTTGTAGACCTCCACCCTAGCCAACCTCTACTTTGTGGATGTTGAACACTAGCATCAGCTAACAAAAGAATATTCAGTTGCTCAAGCTATAATAAAATAGGAGTAGAGAGAATGTACTCATTACCTGTAGCGAACCAATTATCAAGGCCTATTCTAATATGATGAATGTCTCCCATGTGCCAGGAAGTTATTTTCCTATCAAAGGAAAAACTCCAACCAACACTTTCCATACTATTGAGCATTTAAGAGACTTGTTGGGAACTTTGAACCATTCCGCAAGAGTTTTCTCAAGAAAATAATTTTATTGCATTACTTTGTGCCAAAGGAAGAAACCTGTGTTAACCTCCAAAAGTTTTTTTTGGCCAATGCTTTGTTGAATAGATGGATCTCTTTAAGGCCCCACCCGTTAAGGTACTTATAATCTATGAGATGTTCCCAACTTAACGGTGCAAAACCTTTATTTTTCCTAGCAACCAACCACAGGAAATGAAAACTCATTTTTCTAATCATATTTAGAACTCCCTTTGGGACCACAATGATGGAATTCTAATATACAAGAATTCTTTCTAAATATGACTTCATAAGCACTAGGTGTCCACCCCTTGAGAGGAAGCAATTGAACCAATGAGAAATGTGAGCCTCCACATTTTGAACCATCCAAATCCAATCCAAAATGTGGTAATTGTTCCGCTTCATGTGGAACCATAAATATATTAAAACATCATCCAATTCCTTCACCAAAAAAGGTAAAATCTCCCTCACCTACGTTATGAATTCTAACAAAAAACCATTGAAGATAATACAATATTTATGTCCATTATTTCCATCCTTGTGGCCTAACAAAAGAGGTCTATGGAACACTTAAGAGAGGAGAAATATCTCAAATATCCCATAATGCAGGCAAGTAAATCATCAACAAATAGAAGATGTGAGACTACCACTACATCTTAGACTTTGACTCTGTGAAGGAGCCCCCTTGTACTGAACTGATTCATCAAGCTGCTAAAAAATCTTCCACAATCAGGAATAAAAGGGGAGATAATGGACAACCTTGTCGAGGCCCTCTTGAGGTTTGGAAGAAATTAGAAGGGGCTCCTTTGATCAAAACCAGAAAGGAGGAAAATTAGACATAACCCATAATCCTATTTACCATATGGAGAGTGAACCCCATAAAAATAAGGACTAAATGTAAGAAAATCCAATCTAGTCTTTCTTATGCCTTCGAAAGAACCGATTTCTGAATGGTCACTTCTGGGTTTGTGACTTTTATGGAATTAAAGTTATCCTAAGCGACAACCACAATTTTGTGGATGTTCCTATTGAAAATAGCAACAAAAAATGCTAAAAATAGGATTTCAGAATATTCCAATTTTAATTTGTCCTTGAATTAAAATTAAGAGTTAAAATTCAAATTTAGTCTCACTAGTTGTTTGAAAAATAATTAATTAATTCATCTTGAGTTAATTAATTGGAGAAATTCAAACATGAAGTCTTTGTGAAGTCATGCAATGGTTATCCCTTTGATTGAGGAAGTTATCACTTAATTAAGGAGATAAGGATGAGTTGTAATTGAGTTGTAATTAGTTAGCTCAATTAACTAAGTTAAGTCCAGTCAAATTAGTTCCAAACAGTTTGAGTAACTAATTGTAAGTTCAGTCAATTAATGCATGCATGCATGCAACTAGTGTACTCCAGATAACTAAATATTCTCTCATAAATAACTCATGCACGTCAATTCAGACAAAGACCTAGTTGATATTAAAGGTAGGAACAATGTACTATCAGTTGCAAGAATTTTCCTATGAGAAAATCTCTTGCATGCGGAAGGAATTCATTCCTTGAGGATTGCGCAGTTTTACAGTGTGTAAGAGAAATGTTCCACTTGGTTGAAGGTGAATCATCCCAAAGGAATAGTGCAAGGAAATAGGATGCTTGGAGGACAGAGGAGAAGGCACATGTGTTGTCTATTTTGTCTATGAGAAGTGGTGAGGGATTGTAGTGAGAGCTGGATAGCTGTGAGAGCTAAAGCTTTGTGTAATCCTGAGATATTTCCACTTGTATGATAATACAAATAGCAAGGTTTTTAGTTGAGGCTTTCCCCAGAGTATTCTTCTGTGTTTCATGTGTGATTGTTTCTTCTTCTTTGTTATATGTGTTCTGTTTGATCTTGCTCAAATCGATTAAGCTTCCGCAAGTTTGATTGTAGAAGTAGATTAAGTATTTTGCTTTAGTACATTGCCTAATCAGATTAATCTACAGTGAGAATTTCTACATGGTATAGGAGCAAAGGTGATCAGAGATATGAACAACATACTAAGAAGGGAAAATTCGAAGTTTGAAGTTCTTGATTGCAGGTACAAAATCAAATTCTTATCACACCTCAAAGTTCACCAATGGCATTCAATGGCTTGAGACTTGAGTATGCACTGGATGGCAACTCAAATTACATAGCATGGAAGGATCACATGGAAGAGATATTAGAAGACAATGGTTTGAAGGATTTCATTGATCAAGAAATCCCCAAGCCAGCTACAGCAAATGCACAAGAATTGGCGAAATGGAAGAAGTGTGTGGCGAAGGCGAGGAGGATTCTTATGGAGGGAGTTCGAGACTATATTGTCTCGAGTCTCCATGGGAAGGAGACTCAATTTTCAATGTGGAAGACATTGAAGGACCTATATCAGAACAATAACGGCCAGAGGAAGCCCGCTCAAGGACAAGCTTCGAAAAATCATGTTCGAAAAGGGCGACACTATTTCTACATATCTGAACAAGCTCACCACCTACAGAGGTGAGCTTGGGAGTGTAGGAATAATGAAAACCAATGATGATATGGTGAGCCTTGCCCTCCTCGGTCTTCCAAAGAGCTGGAATAGCTACCAAAACTCAGTGAATGGAAGAGAGAAATTTTCAAATTGGGAACGACTATGGTCGAATCTGATGCAGGAGGAGATCAGGAGAAGCAGCTAAGATGGTTCTTCATCTAAGCATGATGATGAAGAAAATATAGCCTTAACAAGTAAGGCAAGGAAAGGGAAAGGGAAGCCTTCCCATTCCAAATCGAGTTCTTCCCATGGAGGGAAGAATATTGACAAATCTAAAGTGAGATGCTTTAATTGTCATGACGTGGGCCATTATGCAACTAATGGTCCAGTGAAGAAATACAAGAAGGGATCCTTGAAAGGATCAGAAGGTGAGGCACTAGCCTCCCAGTTCGAATTGGATTGTACCCTCATCGCATGCATGGTTTCATCAATGGTGGATTTTGTTTGGTATCTGGACAATGGAGTCTCATTCCACATGACTGACGATAAGAGTTTATTCAGTACCTTGGAGGAGAAAGACCTCAATATGCGCATAGAGATGGGCGGTGATGGAAAGTACCGTGTTTCAGGTGAAGGTACAGTTGTATTTTAGAGGGAGCATGGAGCTCCTCTCACCCTGACTGATGTAAAGTATGTGTCTGGACTGAAGAATAACTTGGTATTGGTCACGATGTTGGAAGACAAAGTCTATGATGTAGTCTTCAGTAAAGGAAAGGCATTCCTGAGACACATAGCCACGTGTCAAACCAAGAGGATTGGGATTTGAGTGAAGAATCTCTACAAGATGGAGGTAGATGATTGTGTTGCATTGAGTTCCAAAGCAGAATTGGTGTAAAGCCAAGATATTGATGAGTTATGGCATAGGCGGTTGGACCACTTGAATCATGGGGCCTTGAAGATAATGCAACAGATTTCTACTGGACTACCCAAAGGTAAACTTGAGCAAGTGGACACATGCAAAGGTTGCACCTTGGGATATTACACTAAGTCTTCCTTTCATGATCGAGACAGTCGAGCTGAAGCAATATTGGAGTGAGTTCATACAGATGTGTGTGGACCATTCTCGACAACATCCATCGCGAAACAAAGGTATTATGTGATTTTCGTTGATGATTTTTCTCGTAAATGATGGATCTATTTCATGCAGAAGAAGGATCAAACCTTCTCAAATTTTTGTGAGTTCAAAGCTTTGGTTGAGAAAGAATCAGGGGAGAAGATCAGGGCCTTGAGAAGAGATAATGGTGGAGATTATGTCTCTCAAGAGTTTAATGAATTCTGTGTTGTAGAAGGAATTAAACGGGAATTGACAGCACCTCATAACCCACAACAAAATGGGGTGGCCGAGAGGAAGAACAAAACAATTGTAGGGGTAGCTTGGGCGATGATGCATGACCAAGGCCTACCACTTCATTTGTGGGCTAAGGCATGCAACACAATGATATATTTGCATAATAGAAGCTCACATCACATACTTGGGATGAAGACACCAGAGGAAGCTTTGTTTGAGAAGAGACCAGATGTGGATCACTTCAGGGTCTTTGGCTCATCGGTATATTTCCATGTGACCAAGGATGCCTGGAAGAAACTTGATTCGACAATAGAGTTGAGGATACTTGTGGGGTAAACTGATACACCCCACAACTATCGGGTGTATTTGCCTACTAGTCGAAAGACAGTGGTTCACAGAGATCTTAAGGTTGATGAGCAGAAGGCCATGCGAGTTTCCCTTGAGAGGGAGCTCCAACTATAGGCTGTGGAGGAACTTTTGGTTCCTAAGGAGGAGGAGCCTCAAACTGATGCAGAGTAGGTGCATGCAGAGGTTCCAAGAGTGGAGACATCCACTCAAGCAGAGTCATCCAGAGATGGGTAGAAGTGCACGAGAGACACTGACAGATTTTTGTCGAATGCGAGAGAAACTGTAGGAGAACTGTCTTCTCAGCACAGAGAGAGGAGTTCACCTAATAGGTACATTGGATACATTGCCCTTGTTGGGGAATGTGTTGAGACCGAGCCATCTTTATTTGAGGAAGCGGTGCAGCAGTCGATTTGGGTTGATGCAATGGTGGAGGAGTATGACTCCATAGTTCGGAACAATGTTTGGGATGTGGTTCCAAGACTGGAGAACAAGTCATTTGTTAGTTCCTGTTGGCTTTACAAGGTAAAGCAAGCTGCTGATGGTAGTGTGGAGAAACATACGGCAATATTTGTTGCCCGTGGTTTCTCACGGATTGAGAGGATCGACTATGATGAGACTTTTGCTCCTGTAGCAAGGTACACATCTATCAGATTGATGTTGGCACTATCAACACAGATGGGTTGGAAGATCCATCAGATGGATGTGAAGACGACATTCCTCAATGGCAAGATTGAGGAAGAGGTGTACATAGAGCAACCAGAAGGTTTTGAGGCCTTTTATCGTGAGTCACATGTGTGCCGACTCAAGAGAGCTTTGTACGAGCTGAAACAAGCACCTCATGCTTGGTACACTAGGATTGACACCTACTTCACCGGGTTGGGCTTCACAAAGAATGAAGCAGATGCGAACTTGTATAGATCATGGTGAAAGGTAAGCAGTTGATCATTGTTCTTTATGTTGATGATCTAATATTGATAGGTGATGATCAGTTGATCATGTCTTACAAGGTTGAAAGACACGGGTCTCATGCACTACTTTCTAGGCATGGAAGTGTGGCAGCAAGATGGGGAAGTGTTTGTGTCTCAAGGCAAGTATGCTAATGAGATACTCAGGAGATTCCACATGGAGAATTGCAAGACCATGCAGACTCCTCTAGCAGGTAACTAGAGGAAAGAGGATGTTACTTCAAGAGAAGTAGTAGAAGCTATTGTGTACAGGCAGCTTTTGGGTTCACTGATGTACTTAGTGAACACATGACTAGATTTGGGCTATGCGGTGAACCAACTGAGTCAAGCTATGGTTCAGCCTACCAATCTGTTTTTGAAGGTGGCTAAGCATGTTTTGAGATACCTTAGAGGCACATCTCAGTATAGATTATGGTACAGATGAATAGAGGGAGTGAAGTTATAGGGATTCACATATGCAGATTAGGTAGGGAGTCCATCAGATCAGAAGAGAACATTAGGAGGAATTTTCAACCTTGGTTCAACTACAATTTCTTGGTACAATAGGAAACAAAGGTTAGTTTCACTCAGCTCAGCAGAGGCTGAATACATGGCTGCAAGTTAGGTAGAATGTGAAGCCATTTGGATGTGGAAAATTCTAGTTGGTTTGTTTGATCAGAGGATGGATCCAACTGTGATCTATTGTGATAATCAGAGTTGTATCAAACTCTTTAAGAATCTAGTATTTCATGAAAGGTCCAAGCATATTGGCATTCGGTATCATCATCTCAGAAATTGTGTAGCGAGGAGGATCATGTTGTTGCAGTATATTTTGACCAAGGAGAAAGATGCTAACATTTTACTAAGGCATTGTCAAAGTGTAAATTCGAGTTCCATAGAGACAGGATCAGGGTGGCAAATAATCCCTTTCTTGTTGAGAGGGAGTGTTGAAAATAGCAATAAGAAATGCTAAAAATAACATTTCAGAATATTCCAATTTTAATTTGTCCTTGAATTAAAATTGAGAATTAAAATTCGAATTTAGTCTCACCAGCTGTTTGAAAAATAATTAATTAATTATCTTGAGTTAATAGTTTGGAGAATTCAAACATGAAGTCTTTGTGAAGTCATGAACAATTATCCTTTGATTGAGGAAGTTATCCTTAATTAAGGAGATAAGGATGAGTTGTATTTGAGTTGTAGTTAGTTAGCTCAGTTAACTGAGTTAAGTCCAGTTAAATTAGTTCCAAACAATTTGAGGAACTAATTGTGAGTTCAGTTAGTTAATGCATGCATGCATGCAACTAGTGTACTCTAGATAACTAAATATTACCTTATAAATAACTCATGCATGTCAGTTTAGACAAAGACCCAATTGAGATTAAAGGTAGGGACAATGCACTATCAGTTGCAAGAGTTTTCCTATGAGAAAATCTCTTGGAGCTTTGCATATAATGTAGTGTTGCGTGAAACTCCTACTCTAATACCTCCTCGAATAGAAAAATATTCATTTCGTCATAATAAAATTGGGGAATTTAGTGACCACTTCCAAAATATCTTGAGGAGGGAAACCTTAAGGGGACTTTAGGAGATCCTGGCAAAAAATGAACCCCTTACTATTGCTTTTTCCCAAAAGGAGAAAATAGTGCATCCATTGGAGTCTATAATATTCTAGATGGAGTGGGCATGCTTTCTCCTATTAGCATGTTGATCAAATAACTTTGAATTTTTATCTCCCGAGGAGAGCCAAATGACCCTGCTCTTTAGACACTATTTCTCTTCCTCCTCCAGAAGTAGAGAGTGTCTTTCAAGTTCAAGGGATTTAATACAATCGAATTGCTCATTTGAGATAGAATTTGTGTCCAATAGGGAGAAAAATTTTGCAATTTGATATTCCACTTCAACCAACCTTACCTTCTTGTTTGTGTAATATTCCTTGGCCCAAGACCTCAAAGAAAGTTTTATGGAGGCCAAAATTCTCAGAAATAATTCCATAAAAGAAGAAGAACCAAAGGAGCTTAAATATATCCATTGATTAACCACCAAGGAATGATAGTCTTCCTCCTCTATCTATGAATGATTGAAGCAAATAAGAGATTTTCTTGGAGCCTTCATTAAAAGAAGACTACAGAAGAATGGGCCAATGGTTAGAGATACCTCCAATACCAAGGATTTGAAGGAGAATCTCGAGGACATAAGTGACTCTGATATTAAAAATTTTCCCAACCACTTGTAAACTTAATTTTCTCTTGAATGGTCATTCATACAAGTGGGAGAGAGCTTGATCAACTCTAAATCTATAAGATTAGTTTTTATAAGAAAATATGAGAAGAACTAAAGAAGAGGGTCCATACAGGGGTTAGGGCCCTAGACTTCCTAAAGGTCCAGAGTAAAATTCATATAACCTGCAATTATAAAATGTTGATATGAAAAGGCTCCTACAAAATCCAAATCTTCCCAATATGATTCTTGGTCAGCATAAGGGTCATAAATATTCAAAAGAGAAATAGGAAAATCATGATCTTTGAAAGAAAGATTAACCTGTATGGCAAAGAGAAAGGAGGAAGAATAAAGGGCCTTGAAATCCAAGCTCCATCCTATGATCAAACCCCCTAAGAAACCATTCAAGCCGACATGGTAGGAAGACCAAATATTTAACAAACCTACAAGAAAATTTTATGCGTTTACGCTTGTACACAGTCTTTTGGATCACAATAATGTGAGGTTTTTTGGACTTAAATAGTCTTTTGAGGGATATTGTTTTATGGGCATCCCTAATGCCCCTAGAATTAAAATATAGAATGATCATGAGGCCCCAAAAGATGGGGATGTGGTTTCTCTAAGGGCCCTTTTTAAAGAATCTTATTCAACTTTTTTTATTTCAATCTTTGCTTTCTCTTAGGAATTATGCAATTTAGATTTCCTTCTAACCAGATTAATTTTTAATGCATCTAATGCAAACATACACTTCAAGGAGGGCCTCCTAGGATGCAGAGTATAATATATTTTCTCATTATGAGTGATGGGAGGGGGAGGGGATGAGAGAGACACTGAGGAAATGGAGGAGGGGGGGCAGGAAAAAAAGGGGCAACATACATTGGAGAAGAGACTGTGAGAGGAGAGGAAGACACGAATGGGGGCATATAGCTAGGCACAACTAAATAAGGGGGGACAAAAAATAAGGGGAAACATGGCAAGAGCACCAAAAGAAGAGGGGGGAGGGGACAAATCCTTACCAAACTGGAGATCGCTGCGCACATGCTTGCCTTGCGAAGAAACTTGTGCATCTGATCCCAAGTGCTAAATATTCAAACCAAAGGCTGAAGAAACACGAACAGAAACATCAATACATTGTTGAAAGAAAGACCAAGCTGACCTAAGGGGGCCTTGAGTAGGGGATTTTTTTGTAAATTCCCTACCTCATGGCATTGGTGACACCTAAATGAAATTTTGCAATAATCTACTTTCTGAACCCACACCACATCTTCCATCAAGTTTTCCACTTTAGCAACTAGGCTACTTTTGATACATACATCCACCTAAATCCAAGTCATTCAACAATCATCCTTCTCTTCTTATCCATCTTTCGTGTCTATAAAGGAGTCTAGTTTATTCCCTATGAGCTTAAAAAATCTATTCTCTAGAAGAGGGGAGGTAGTCCAGGAAAAATCACCCAAAACCTAAGCTCATCCATAGGCTATGTGATCAAATCTAAAGTGACAGACCAAGGTTTAAAGAGAAGGCCTTCTCGCCCCCACCTCCAATTTTGAGAAGAAACACATGAACAATTGGCTTCAAACTAAAAAATAAAAGAAATTCAACCACTTTGAAAGACATGGAAAATAGGGACATTACCCTAAGAGAGGATACCACAATGAGGTGACATAATTCCTCAAAGACACCATTGAGCAAGACATGACCTTAAAACTACCTACTAGAGTTTTACCCTCAAAATCCATAAATCTAACCACCTTAATATCCTTGCCAATTGTGATACAAGCATCATCACTTGGCCTATGAATGCATTGAACCCTCCTATACAATGACACAAAATTGTCCAACATGAAGGGAGGAAAAAGATCATAGGAAGGGGTAGAAATTGTTGAAACCGAACCAAGAATAAGGAAGCTTGAATGGGATAATTAATGCCATTTTTGTAAAAGAAGCATGATACCTTTGTGGTTATGATATCAAGAGTCAATAAGTGAAGCTTATTTATCATAATCTAGGAAATCAAATAGGTTTATCTAGCTTAATGTTAGTACATGGAATTATGGTGGAATTTATTTCTATTCTTACTTAGAGCTCATGTATAGGTATGAAAAGAACACATGCTATCATCTCTTAAACTTGAGAGGAAATGTGTTTTGGAATTGATTTTAAAAGAAATGTATCCCTAACTTCTTATGTGATATTCTTATATTGAAATATATGAAGGAAAATGATTACATGATAACTAAGTTCGTAATGTTACAACAACAAAAAAAATGAGTATTAGTGATTAACGTGGCCTCTACTTTTCTATATTATTGATGGTTGGTAAGGTGGGACCTTACACTCTGGAATTTTCCCTTTCCTGTTTAAGCTGGTATATCACTTTTTCTAAGAGTGTCTTTGCTTTACTAGTTGCCAAAGAATACTTTCCAGGATCATTATAAATCAATTCACTTATTTGCCTATGTAGATTGATCTTGTTAAGCAGAGGAATGTCTTTAGTATCCACAGACAAATTTATTGTGTTGAAATCTATTCTTGATGAAAAATTCTGAGAAATTGGATGATTAAGATATATTATGAGTCGATTCCTTTTTAGGTCCATGGCTAATAGGATTCTAGTCTAATAATTTGGGATTGATTAAGCCTCCAACTGTGTTGTAACATTCCCCTTACTTTTACATTTCTCTCCTCAATTTGTTGGAAATATTTCTGCAAAGCATTGAGGGAAGAAGCCTCCTCTTTAATAGGAATTGGGGACGAATTTGAACATCTTGTATCTCCCAATTGTACTTGGAATCCTACTTCTCTTGAGGAATTTTATATCAATTGTAAAGCTTCAATTTCTCCTCCTTAAAATTTAGCTTTCTTGCTAGATTGTGAGCCTTCGATATCAACGTCCATAAATTCAGGGGCATTCCTCTCCAAGCATTTTTCCTTAGGAAGAGGATTTTCTAAATCTATATTCAGCTGTGAATCCTCCATACCAAGATTTTCCAACTTTTACAACTCTAGTTTTGCTTCATGGGTATATGGAGTGCAATTTATTTGCATTCTTCTTTTGGAAATTACTTGATGAGGATCATAATTCCATTTTTCTCCTTGTCCAAAACCCAATTCTTTCATCATCTTTTCAACTTCTTCTACAACCTATCTATTATTCACAATAGAAGGACCCACTGTTCTAGGCAATTTAAATAGGAAACCCTTCTCAGCTGGGACAAAATAAAGCTAGTCCACACTAAGCTTTGTATGATAAATTCCAAAGCAAAAATTCTCATTAGTGCAAATACAAGAAGCTTGTAGGGTGGAATTTCTACACCACATAACCTTATTTCTAAAAAATCCTCCAAGGTGTACCATTCACCAAATCTAAAATCTTTACTCAACTGCCACACAGACTTAGCTTGTGGAAGGATTCTGGGAGAAAGTTGACCATTTATGATCTTATATACAACTGACATAAAAGAAGATTTAAAGTAGGAAAATACTTAATTATTCTCTCTCCTTCAAACAATATCATTCCAATTAATTGCAGGTTACTTATATTTATTAGGATCAGTAATATTCAACCCCCACATCAATAAATTGATCGGCATGGGTGTATAGGAAAAGATGGAAATTTGAAGCATCTAGTGATGTTGAAATTATAGAATTGAAGGTTGATGGAGTGCTCCCATTAATATGGAATGTCTAATATAGTTCCTGGTTGTATCATTATATATAAAAACTCCAAATCCTAGAAATTGATGATCTTTGTATCATCCTTCCCCAATATTCCCATAATAACCACAAGAATTGTTTTACCAGTTTCAAAAAATAGGGTTATGGGAAACTCAATAACAGTTGAAGAAAGAGTAGATTT
>APFE031227718.1:37846-73292 GCA_000404065.3 Pinus taeda
GGGGGGGTTGGTGTTGTGAATGAGTTCAAATAGCTTCTTCTTATCCTCCTTAGAAATATATTTATAACTGGCTAAAATGAAATTGTTTGTGAAAGTGGTATAGCTACCAGACTCTAGAAAACACAAGGTTTGACCAATTGATTGAGCAGAGACCTGTAAAATTTTCTCCCCTAAAGAATTCATCACAAAAGCTCATTGGGGGTAAAGAGATGAAATCAACCAAATGGTAAAATCTGGGAAGGGATAAGTATAGGGAACAACGAAAATAGCAAGACCAAACTTAACTACTTGAAAGGGGTTCTCTAACTCAATTTGGATAGAAAATATATTTTTTCAAATTTACATATAAGAGTGAAGTGTGTCTGGAGTGATAAGGATAGAATGGATCAGAGTATATTTTTGTTTAACATTAAAGCAGGAGAATAAAAATGGTGAGGATATGGATGAAAGAGTATGAAAGGATTCTAGTGGAAGGTGACCTGGAAGTACAAGATGACATAAAGTGGGTGAGTTTCCTCACTTGCTACACGCTCACCTGTCATTGTGAGTGGTTTGAACAAAAACCATTTTCCACCCTCAGGGGCTTCTGCATTGGTAAGCGGTTTTCCCTTGAGTGGTGGTGACGAAGATCTGAGCCGTAGATCTACCAAACAACTATTTCAGGAGAGCAGCTCTTAGGGGCTCCTCCCCACATAAAATCTAACTTCTTTATACAATGGATATGGACAAATCTCGGTCCAAAATCATGGTGATGTGCTTGAAATAGGCACACTATTTAATCATCCTTTGTTGTGGGGTGGCCACCCTTCAATTTATTCATATAACAATGCTCTACTTTATAGGCCTGAAATGTTAGCCTACACCAAATATATAACATAAAAATTTTGTGAAGGTATATATATATATATAATTTTTTTTTTGAAAGACAAAATTAAAAGTGGTTACAACACATCCCATGCAAGGATTAACACTACTAGATCATAATTGCACTTTTTTATCACATGCCAATATTTCATAAAAATTAGCTCTCGTGGGGTCCCAAAATTTAAAGTCTATCAAATTTAATGTGCACTTCCTTTTGATTTGGCAATGCTCATTGTAGCGATATAAGAAAAGTGTGCTTTCAAATCAAAAGGCAACAAATGGCCAATCTGACAAAGACACAAGCGAACACCTCCCAAACCAATCAGTCCCCAGATCATTTTTTTTTAAATGCTCTAGCACCTATCAGATATTTGACATTAATTTAAAATGTCGACTATCTCATGCCATTCTAAAGGAACAGACCATTGGATATCTGACTTTGTACCAATGGAAGAATGAGTCAGTTTGTTATGCAACCAACTCACAAAATAGAAGAAAAGATAGATCAACGACTTCAAAATCAGCCTCTTCGAGAGGGAAACCTCCTTTACACTACACAAATGAACAATTCTTGGATGATTCAAATGAAAAAACATCCTTTCTATATATAGGAGTCTAACGGGTCACAATATAATCAGAGCTGACATAAAAATAATAATGTAAGGGCACAACAATAAGAATAGTGGGCTTCTATAGGGCATAACAATAACAATAAGTCGGGTACACTAATAACTATGAGGGAATACACTAGTATTATAGGGACCTAACATGCCCCTCTCCTTTCAAAAAAAAGTGTTTTCCTCAATGCTTGAGTAGTTATGGATGCTTTTGTATAAAATGCTCATCCTCCCATGTGGAATCTTCTGTAGGTAAGTTCTTCCACTTGATCAAATACTCTAAAATTGATCGATTTCATAGCTGTCAAGTTCTTGTTTCCATGACTTCTTCAGGTTCCAATATGATTTTTCCTTCCTCGTTAAGTTCTGACAATATTGTTTGAACTGGGAGTTTGTCACCTATAACCTTCTTTAAGAATGAAACATGGAAAACTGGGTGAACTTGGGAAGCCATAGTACCAATCTTTTGCAACACCTTGTAAGGACCATAATAATTTGGTGATAATATATTATCCTTCTTAGCTTGCTTGAGGGACATTTGTTTGTATGGTTGTAGCCGTAAAAATACCCAGTTGTTTACATCAAAACTTTTTTCCCTGCGATGTTGATCAGCCTGTTGTTTCATTCTATTATGTGCCAAAGTGACGTTATCCTTTAAGAGTTGGAGAACTTGTTGTTGATGCTCGATGTGGTCTTCCATTTCTTAAACCTTATAATTTCTCATAAATATGATGTGATGGATGGTGGATGATATCCATAAAGTGCTATAAATGGGGTCACTTTTGCTATAGTATGGAAGGAAGTGTTATACCACCATTCAACAAGAGATAACCACTTGAACCATTGTGTATGTTTATCAGATACAAAGAAATGAATATATCCTTCCAAACATTTGTTCACTATCTCAATTTTCCCACCTGATTGAGGATGATAAGATGAGCTATGAGCTAATTGAGTACCCAGACAAGAAAATGATTCCGTCAAAAAATTTCCAATGAAAATAGTATCTTTGTCACTTACAATAATCTTTTGGTTTCCATGTAGCTTTTGAATTTTTTTCCATAAATGCAATATCAATTGTACTAGCTTTAATTGTATGAGATGATGCATAAAAGTGTGCATATTTGGAAAGTTTATCAATTACCACCATGATGATACTCTTTCCTTTGGAATTAGGTAAACTTGTGATAAAATCCATTGAAACCTCCTTGCAACATTGACTTGGAATGGATAAAGGTTGTAACAGACTTGGGGTCTTAATTGTCTCAACTTTTTTTTTTGAAAAACAAACATTCCGTCACAAACTTTTGAATATCACATTTAAGGCCATCCCAAAAAAATTCCTTCTTAACCCTGTGGTAAGTTTTTAAAAATCTCGAGTTCCCTCCTATGGTTGAGGTGTGTAATTCTCGAAGAATCTTTTGTTTGAGTTGGGAATTCTTAAAAAGGTACAAACAATATTTATACCATAATGAATCATTATTCTAGTTGAATGTCTTAGATGTACTAGGATCTTGCTGCAAATTTTGAATGAGTGCCCACACATCTTCATCATTCTTCCATTCATCCCTTGCTTTGGTTATCCAATCTAGTTGGATAATAGAAATGGCACAAAGCAATGCTTCCACATCCTCATCCTTTCTTAAGAGTGCATCTGCAACAACATTTTTCTTCCCTTTTTTGTAGATAATTTCAAATTCATAATCCAACATATTTGTGACCCATTTTTGCTGCTCTTTTGAAGATAATATTTGTTCTAAAAAGTATTTAAGGCTATCATGATTTGTTTTTACCTTGAAGTGACTTCCCATTAGGTAAGTTCACCATTTCTTAAGTGCATGTAGTATTGCCAACATTTCCTTCTCATAAATAGCTTTGTGTAAATATTTTCCTTTGATTGGACGACATTCAAAAGCAATGGGGCTTCCTTCTTGCATTAAAACAACACCAATTCCATTTCCTGAGGCATCACATTCCACAATAAACGTTTTTGTGAAGTCCAACATAGCTAAGACTGGTGCTTGGCACATTGCCTCTTTAAGATGCTCAAAGGCCTTAGTTGCTTCTGGAGTCCAAGAAAATGCATCTTTCGTCAGTAATTCTTATCAAAATTGCGATAATGCCTTGTCAACCCGAGAAATTTTCGCAAATGCTTTATGGATGTGGGTATTTTCCATTCCTTAATGGCTTTAATTTTGTCAAGGTCTACCTTAACACCCTCATGAGATACAATATGACCCAGATATTCCACCTCCTATACTCCAAAGAAATATTTAGAGTTTTTGCATATAATTGTTTCTCCTCCAATAGCTTGAGCACCCTATCAACATGTTGAACATGATCCTTCCAAGACTTGTTGTAGATTAGTATATCATCGAAAAAATACTAACACAAATTTTCTAAGGAAGGGTTTGAAAATGGAATTCATCAAACCTTGAAATGTAGAAGGTGCATTGGTAAGGCCAAAAGGCATGACCAAAAATTCATAATGACCCTCATCAATTCTAAATGTTGTTTTCGGAACATCTCCAGTCTTCATTCTTATTTGATGATATCTTGAACGAAGATCCAACTTGGTGAAGTAAATTGCTCCATGTAATTCATCCAATACTTCATTAATGACATGAATGGGAAATTTATCTTTAATAGTGAGCTTGTTGAGTTCTTTATAATCTGGACACATGTGCCATGATCCATCCTTCTTGTGAACCAATACCACTAGAGAAAGATTGAATTATACCAATCTCTAGCATTTCTGCAACCATATGTTCAATTTCACTCTTTTGGGCATAGAGATATCTGTAAGGCCTGATGTTTGGAGGAATACTTCCTAGAATCAAATGAATAGCATGATCATGATCACGAATAGGTGGGAGGTCTTTGGGAGTCTCAAATACCTTGGAATGATTGTCCAAGACTTTTTTGAGGTTTGAATAAATAAATGATTTAGATGTTTGATCCTCAAGTGAACATAATTGTGTAACTACGCCCCATTGTTCTTTATTTAGAAGCTTTTTCATGCTATTAGAGCTGATTATCTTTTCTGGTTTCCCTGTGATACCCCTTAATTCAAATTCCTTTCCTTTCCAAAAAAAATTCAAGAAAAGTTCTTGAAAATTAAAAGCTACCATACCCAAAGATTATAACCTTTGGACTCCTAGTACAACATCAACACCACCCATTGGAATAAGAAGCATTAGACTATTCAGTACATATTCTCCCATGGATAGCTTGATATTATGGCACTTTCCCAATAATTTATGGTTCCTCCATTTTCAACCATCACTTGACGCTCTGGTGTTGGATATAGGAAGAAATTTAATTCCTTGGCTATCTTACAATGAATAAAATTATGGGTACTACCCTAATCAATCAACACTATTACCTTTTTCTTCTTGATATGTCCTTCTATCTTGAGAGTTTCAGTGGTAATTCCTGCCAATGAATTACAATATATGGTTAGATTCATTTCTTCTTTCTCTAGGGTTGGTTCTTGGTTTATATCTTCTTTTGGTGTTTCTTGTTCCTTTTCTTCCTCATTTTCAGAATCGATGTAAAATAATTTCTTTTCAGGACACTTATGACCTTTAGTGTACTTACTACCAAAATTGTAACAAATTCCTTTTGCTCTTTTTTCTTCCATTTTTTTGTGGTGTCAACCTTGTAAGTTGTGGAAGGCTAGGAGAAACCACACTTCTAGCTTTATATTTGTGAGTGGTAGGCTTCCTTGTTGCCATAATTTTTCTTTCAATTTTTCTTGCCAACCTGAATGTCTTCTCCAATGAATCAGGTTCCCAAAGGTGAACCTCATGTCGGATGTTATCCTTTAGAGTCCCTATGAATACATCAATCCTATGCTCCTCTGGAATATCATTTACCCTTATATTCAACTTTTGGAAGTCCTCAATGTGTGATTAGGTGCTCAAAATTAGGCTCAAAACTAAAAGTGTTAGAATCTTGTCAAACTTAGCTTCAGATCGAAGATCTCGTCATTATGATTCCAACGGTGTGAATGAAACTCAAATTTGAGCTCGTATGTAGAAGTTAGAGCAAGTCAAAGATCATGTTTGACTCGCTCACACGGCAGGATTGGATGACATGGCAGGTTCCATCAGCGAATCGAGAGGTGGCAGGCTGCCATTGGTCCCTGCATTTCACAAATCACATATTGGCAAAGGGAGGCACAAAATTGGCCTCCGGTAAGATCAGGATTGCGATGTGATAATCGCATATCACACATCGCAACAGGGAAGTGGGTCAACATTACAGAATCAGCCCCCAGTAGGTACTGGGTTATGATTCGATATCACAATCACAAATCACAACGCGGTGCAAAGTCATGCATATACAAGACCCTGGTACTTCACCTATTACGAAAGGATCCCGAACGCGATACATTTATAAGCTCTAGTAACAGTTTCGTTGGCTCCACCGAATCGCAATCGCATATTGCCCGCGTAGTTCACAATCCATAAGGCCGCAGGACTCTGCTGATTATGATTTGCGATGGATAGTCAGTGCCGATGGATTATGGCACACCACATGGTAAAATTATCGCTCGATTAGCAGATATTTGGAGCGAAATTGTGGGTTCCTATCGAATGTGGAGAAATTTGTGGAGCGAATAATGGGAAAACAAGGGGAAGTCATAACTTCTTCAGTTTTCCACCAAATTGGTTGTAAAAAGAGGCTAGATAGCCATTTTTGAGTATTCTGGATTGATTGGAGTAGGTTTTAGAAGAATTTGATCATTGTAAACGCATATTTTTACACTTATAATCATAATAGAGAGGCCCAAGCCATTGGAATTTGGACCAAGGAGACATTGCCCAGGAGGGGTGCACTCCTTTATCATGTGCTTGTTGTAATGTGTTTTTGATATGTTCTGTACATTTTTATGTTACTTTTCAGTTTCTCATTTATGTTAAATTGCTCATAAAATTAACATAAAAACTATTCATTCCACTTTCAAAACTTGATGAATCCTTAAGCACAATGAAAGCATTTTGTTTATAATCTAAGGAATTTCTTAGCACTGCAAACTAATATTATAAATCAGATCAATTTGCTATCAGAGTGCTAGGTTTTCTTTGTAAAAGGAGAATTTATTTCTTTTCAAGTTTATGTCATGCTTACAAGGTTAAGACTCAAAAGAGGTGAAGGAAATTTGTTTGGAAGCCCTGAAGTTCGGTCAAGGGGAAGAAGAGCAAGGTTGCCACAATCTCCAACACCAGTTAAACCTCAAGTTGAAGTTGAGACTCCAAAGATCATGTCTCATGAAGGAGAACCTATAAACATGATAGAATATGAGAAGACCTTCAAAATGTCTTTCTCTAATATGACAGAGATGGTGAAGGTCCTCTATGAAGAGAGGAATAACAAGTTGCAAGGAGAAAGTTCCAAACCTCCCAAAGGAGAAGGCTCTACAAGAGGAGGTAATGGGAATGGAGAAAAACCTCCACCCTCTCCACCATCTTCTTTATCTTCTTCTTCACAAGCATCTTCACACTCTTCCACTAATACAAACCTTACTCATACTCATCATCATTCTTCAAAAGGAACTCGTAAATCACCTTTTTTAAAACTTGACGTTAAATTCAAGTTTCCCATGTATAATGGTGAAGGGAATGCAGAGAAGATTGATAATTGGATTCATCAATTGGAGGTTTATTGCAAGATTCAAAACCTTCAAGAGGATGACATAAAGAATTAGTTGGCTTTCTTGAGAATGAAGGGTGCAACACTAGTATGGTGGGAATCAAAGACCCAAGAGGAGATTAAAAAACACAATAAGATCTCTATTTCTTGGAATGATTTTGTTGCTGCAATTAAAATACAATTCTTCCCTCTAGCTTAGATGCAGAAAGCCATCATGAATTGGTAAAACTTTAGACAACTTAAAGGTCAAAATGTGCAAGATTACACTCGAGAATTTAGAAAAATATCTCTGATGTTAGGTGTAGATTTGCAGTCACAAGACACTTTGTTGAAGTACATAGGGGGTTTACATAGTTACCTTAGGCGTACTATCTTAATGTTTAGTCCCAATAATCTAGATGATGTGTGTGTGCAAGCCACTCAGCTTGAGGCAAGAGGGAAAAGCACCCCAGAAGAAGGTAGTAAAAAGCCATTTAAGAGTAAGGGAAAAGAAAAGGCTTTCAAAGGGAAGGCAAATAAAAATGTGTCTATCAAAAAAGAAGGAGAGGAAATTACATGCAAACACTGTTGATAGAGAGTCACCATGAAGCTCACTATTGGAAGCTTCATCCTGAAATGAGACCAAAAAGAAACAAAAACAAGGGAAAGCAAAAGAAAACTGCAACCACTCAACAAGATTTGGGATCTGATTCAGGTGATGAAATTAAAATCACAACCATGGGGTTAAAAGGAAAAGAATCCATTGCCAGCACTAGTTCTTCATACTCGCAAAATGAAACTCCAATTGAAAAGAGGAGAATAGAATTGTTTCACGTAAGGGTGATCTCAAAACATAACAAGATTGATACATTGTTCGACAGCGGCTCTCAAGCCAATCTTATCTCTGGAAACATTGTCAAGAGTTTAAATCTAGAAACTGTTCCACATCATAAACCGTATCCACTTGGATGGGTATGTGACCATGCATAATTGCAGGTTACAAGAAAGTGTAAACTGAAATTCCCTATCACTGCAAAATTCATAGATGAAGTGGAGCTTGACGTTGTGTCGTTAGATATTTGTGGCATCGTTTTGGGAAGCTTGTACCTGTATGACAAAAAAGATATCTTCCATCGACATGAAAATAAATATCATTTATTCAAAAATGGAGTAGAATATATTATAAGAGCTCACAGTAAGAAAACAAATATTTTGTTTGTTAATGCAGGACAGATGAAAAGACTCGTGAATTCGAGCAGGAATTTTGTGTTTCTCATGATCAAACCAAAAAATGATGTTGATAAGGAAGCTTTTAAAGGTTGTGCTTCGAATTTGAAATATAAATTGGTTGACGTAGTTAACCAATATGAAGAAATGTTTCAGGAACGAAAGGGATTACTTCCCAGGAGAGGAATCCAACACAAGATACAATTGCAGCAAGATTGTCCTCTTCCTAACATTGGCATGTACAGGATGTCAATGATGGAAGGCACATAAATTAAGAAGCAAATTCAAGAATTGTTGAATAAAGGGATCATCAGACCATCTTCCTTGCCATGTGGTTAACCCATTGTCATGGTGCCAAAGAAGGATGGAACATGGCGCATGTGTGTGGACCTTCGTGCATTGAACAAAGTTACGGTAAAGGACTGTTACCCACTGCCTTGAATAGATGATTTACTGGATCAAGTGAAAGATGAAAAGTATTTTACTAAGTTGTACTTAAGAAGTTACTACCATCAAATTAGAATAGCTAAAGGAGACATTTGGAAGACAACATTCAAAACAAACAGGGTTTGCTTGAATGGCCAGTTATGTCGTTTGACTTATGTAATGCTCATGCTACATTCATGTGTGTTAAGAATGATGCAGTGAGGCCATTTCTTGATGAATTTATAGTCTACTTAAATGAAATCTTAATTTTCAGTAAATCCCATAATGAACATGTCATGCATGTAAGAAAAGTACTTGATGTCTTGAAAAAAGAACAATTGTATCTTAAGATGTCAAATTGTGAGTTTGGAAAGACTTCTTTAATTTACTTGGGTCATATTATTGGAGGAGGTGAGTTGAAAATTAATCCCTCCAAGGTTGATGTCATTGTAAATTGGCCAAGGCCCAAGATAGTTACAGAGGTAAGAAGTTTTCTGGGAGAAACACAATATTCGAGGAAATTCATTAATTTTTCTCTTATAGTTGCTCCTTTGCATGCGTTGACAAGCGTGAAAAAGGTTTTTCAATGGGGAGGTAAACAACAAAAGGCCTTTGATGCATTGAAGGAAAATATCAGTACATCTCCCATACTCGCACTTCCAGACTTGAGACAGCCATTTGAGATTCAGACAGATGCTAGTGACTACGCTATGGGTGTAGTCCTCATGCAACATGGTAAGCCTATTTGTTTTCATTCAGAAACTTTTAATGGTGCAGGGATTTACTATCCTACATATGATAAGGAATTGTATGCATTGGTGCAAAGTGTGAAAAAATGGAAACACTACTTGATGGGTAAGGAAATAGTCATTCACATTGATCATCAACCATTGCAATACTTGCAATATCAATCAAAGTTGCAGCAATCAAGGCACTTCCAATGGATGGGTTTCCTTCAACAAATCCACTTGATAATCAAGTATAAGAAAGGAATCTACAATAAATTTTTTGCTATGCTTTCTAGGCAGATTGTTAGTGCAGCAACTTTACTCAAGCATTATTTTCTTTTACATGATATTTATATTGAGCAATATGCATTAGATAATGACTTTCAAGATGTTTATGCAAGCTTGAGTCAAGGTAACCAAGTAAAGGAATTGGATTATAATTTTCATGATAACTTGTTGTACCATCTTTGCAAGCTTTGTATTCCACGGGGAGAAACATTTAACATCATAAGAAAGGCACATACTTCTCTTATTGCTAGTCATTTCGATGTAAGTAAGACGGTGGCACATCTACAGAGGTATTGTTATTGGCCTTGTATACTTGAAAGTGTGTCTCATTCTATTAAGGGATGTTCATTATATGCAACCAGTAAGCCTATTAGCAGGAAGTTAGGATTGTACATACCACTTTTGGTTCCTTCACGACTGTGGGAGAGTGTTTCTATGGATTTTGTAGGAGGTCTTCCATTGTCAAAAAGAGGTCATGATTATTTGTATGTAGTTGTGGATAGGTTCAGCAAAATATGTATTTTGATGCCATGTAAAAAGCAAGTTACAGCTAAACAAACTTCTCAGTTATTCTTTTAGAATGTTTGGGTTCATTTTGGATTGCCCACATCCATTGTTAGTGATCGAGATTCTCTCTTTGTGGGGAATTTTTTGTCAAACTTCTCGGGATTCATGGACACCAAATTGAAAAAGAGTACAACCTTTCATCGACAAATAGATGGTCAAACAGTGGTGGTGAATAGAACAATGATACATCATTTGTGTGGGAATTGCAGAACACATCCTAAGTTGTGGGATGAACAGTTGCACTATATTGAACATGCTTACAACCAAGCCAAGCACTCTTCCACTCAAACTTCGCCATTTGAGGCATGCATGGGATACTTGCCTAAATTTCCTTTGGATTTTATTTTTGGCAAATATGTTGCTATTGAAGGTCATAGCGACATAGACAAAACAAGAAAGTTCATTAAACAAATACAATTAATACACCAAAAGGTTCAAGAACAACTTGAGAAAAGCTAGCAAGGCAAGTACAAAGAAAGGCACGACAAGCATTGTCAAGATCACAAGTTCCAAGTTGGTGATGAAGTTTGGCTTCACATTAACAAAGAGAGGCTCCAAGGAGAAGGTAAAAATCTCGAACCAATTAGATATGGTCCATTCAAAATTTTGGAAAAAATTGGTAACAATGCCTTCATGTTGAATTTTCCTTCATATATGCAAATTTATGATGTTGTTAATGATGAGAATTTATGATTGTATGAGCCTCCTTTGATTGAAGATCAAGGAGAGAATATTCACATTCCATATATTGAAGATTTTTCTCCAAAATTCCTTGATGTGCTTCAGCAAGACAGTATACTTGACAGAAAAACAAGGACATCAAAAAGGGGAAGTATCGATTATCTTTGAGTGGGGCTCAAGGGTACAATTCCTTCAAAAGCCAAATAGATAGAGTTTTTAAAGGTGAGGGAACTGTAACCTCACCTACCAATTGAAAGTGATCCTTTTGGGGTCTAAAAGGCTTCCAGTGAGGAGTGATCAGGTGCTCAGAATTAGGCTCAAAAATCAAAGTGTCAGAATCTTGTTAAACTTAGCTTCAGATCAAATATCTCATAATTTTGATTCCAACAGTGGAAACAAAACTCAAATTCGATCTCGTATGTAGAAGTTAGAGCAAGTCAAAGTTCAAGTTTGACTTGCTCACATGGAAAGATTGGATGATGTGGCAAACTCCATCATTGAATCAGGAGACGCTAAGTGGCAGGCTGCCATTGGTCCCCGAGTTTCACAAATCGCACATCAGTGAAGGGAGATGTTACAGAACCGGCCCCCAGCAAGATCAGGATTGTGATGCTATAATCGTATATCGCACATTGCAATAGGGAAGCGGGTCACCGCTACAAAATCGGACCCTAGCAGGTACCGGGTTGTGAGACGATATCGTAATTGCAAATAGCAATGCGGTGCAAATTCTCGCATATACAAGACCCCAGTACTCCGCCGATTACAAAAGGATCCCGGATGCGATACATTTATAAGCTCCAGTTAAGAGTTCCGTCGGATCCACCGAATCACAATTGCATATAACCCGCCTGGTTCATAGTCCATAAGACCGTAGGACTTTGTTGATTGCGATTTGTGATGGACAGTCGGTGCCGATGGATTATGGCCCGCTGCGCGGCAAAATTCTCGCTCAGTTAGCGGATTTTTGGAGCGAAATTGTGGGTTCCTATGTGGAGCAATTTGTGAAGCGAATAATGGGAAAACAAGGGGAAATCAAGAATTCTTTAGTTTTCCACTAAATTGGTTGTAAAAATAAGATAGATAGTCAATTTTTAGTATTTTGGGCTGATTGGAGCAGGTTTTAGAAGCATTTGAGCATTATAAACACATATTTTTACACTTTTGAGCATAATAGAGAGGCCCAAGCCATTAGAAGCTGGACCAAGGAGACATAGCCTAGGAGGGGCGAACTCCTTTATCATGTGCTTGTTGTAATGTGTTTTTGATGGTGTTCAGTACATTTTTATGCTACTATTTAGTTTTTGGTTTATGTTAAATTTCTCATAAAATTAACATAAAAACTCTTCATTTCACTTGAAAAAATTGATGAATCCTTAAGCACAATGAAAGCATTTTGTTTATAATCTGAGGAAGATATTGGCACTACAAACTAATATTCTAAATCATATCAATGTGCTCCATTATTGAACCCTTTTTTCTAGATTTATCAATTGGTTAAACACGGTGTTTCTCTTTGTATCCTCATAATGTGCTATCATTTCCTTCATAAAAATCGACCAAGTAACAATTTGTTTATGAGAAAAAAACCATCGGTACCATACAAACTAATTGGGTTCTAAATATAAAGTTGCAATGTGTACCTTTTTTGTGTTTTTCACATTATGGAGATCAAAATATTGCTCCATCTGTAGTATCCATGTTACGGGATCCTTGTCATAAAACTTCCTCATATTGATATTTGGAATATGATGGGTATTCAATCCAATATTAGAGTCTATGAAATCATGATTAACATTTCTTTTGTTCTCATCATGAGTTTCATCTAGTACCTTTTCACCATTAGGAAGCATTTTGTGTAGAAACTTTTCCAAACCTCCCTTCAAACCTTCCATGTATTTCTTCAAATCTTCAGTGTTTCCTTTTAATTCATTGATACCATTCTTCAAACCATCCATATTAGCTTCCATGTCATTCTTCAAACCATCCATATTATCTTCTGTTACTTTTTGTGAGAGTAAAATTTGTTGCACTTAGACTCGTAATTTTGATATATCATGTTGCATTTCTTCCTCTTCTTCATGAGTCATAGAAGAGATTTTGGGTTGCTTACTAGGTGTTTCTATTTTATTTCTTTAAGGCATCAATTAATGATAATTATGCTTCACTATTCCCTTTGAATCACTTCAAACTAATTTTTCAAACAAGACTTATGCAAATTTTAAAAAAGACTACACATATTTTATTTTTTTGTTTTGCTTGTAGGAGCTCAATTTTGAATCTGATGTATCTCTAAAATTTCGGATATCCAAGGTCTAAAATTTTGTCTTGTAGTATACTTCTAAGTCCTCTTTCCAACCCCACAAGTTTTATCAAGATTGGATTTTCCGAGAAAGAGTTATACCAAATCTCCCACAATGACATGATTATACATTAGTTCAGTCAAGCAAACTTGTACGAAGTGCCACGTGTCACTGTTTCGACCTTCGGCATTGAAAACGATATCCAACAAACTAAAGTCCACCCTCTTTCTGAATATTTTTACAAAAATGGAATCAGATGTGCAGAGAAAAATTTATGAAAAGTTTCCCAAGGTCACATGTTTGGGATGGAATTTGGGAGCTTGTAAAAACCCTAACTTCCTCGGTTTATATCTCCGAAAATTTTGCAAGAAACAGTCTCAAATTTTGACACGAATTTCTTTAGATGTCATCGCAAATGGGTTTTTTCCTTCAATTTTTGAATCTTTATAGAAACAAAGTTATAGCGAAAATTCCACAATGGCTTGTTTGAAGCAGCGAAACCCTAGAATCCAAAGCTCTAATAGCAAATGTTATTCAACCAGCTCACAAAATAGAAGAAAAGATAGATCAGTCACTTCAAAATTAGCCTCTTCAAGGGGGAAATCTCCTTTACATTACACAAATGAACAATTCTTGGATGATTCAAATGATAAAACCTCCTTTCTATATATAGGAGTCTAAGGGATCACAATATAATAAAAGCTGACATAACAATAATAATGTAAGGGCACAACAATAACAATAGTGGGCTTCTATGGGGCACAACAATAACAATAAGGGGGCTAAACTAATAACAATGAGAGAATGCAATAGTATTATAGGGACCTAACACAGTTCCAGAACACTCTCATCACATTAAACTATTACAATGTCACTTATCCGATGCCACACCATCAGACATCTGACTCCATTCCAACATAAAAATTCTTGGATCTGATCAAACTGGAATAATACAGTGTCGAATATCCAATGTCCAAGTTTTAGATGTTTGGCCTCTATAGCGGTGAATATATGACATTTAGCCCATTTCTTAAACTTATTGTAACGTAGATTATCTGACACGATACCATTAGACATCTGACTCCATACCAATGGAACAAACCATCGGATCCCATCAGACTGAAATAATATAGTGTCACATATCCGACATCCAAGCATCGAACGCTTTGGCTTCTATGGTGGTGAATATCAGATCTCTAGCCTATCACAAATCCAATGTATGTTGGCATCACAAATTTGACCGCAAAATGTCACATGATCAAAGACTTTTTTAGTCTCAACTGTGGTGTCGAATATTTGATGTCTTTCTCATCAAATATCTGACGCCAAAAAAAGTGTCGACTATTCAACATAATCCCACTAACGAAAATTATATCTCCAACATGTTATATATTCAACAATTATGAGTCAAATAACTGATAAATATATGTTGTATTTTCACCCCATTTGTACTAGTGATGGGTGGTGGCATCATATCAAAAGATATTGCACTATGGTTGGAGCACCTCATGCATAGGTGTTACAAAATTTGCCCTAGTTAGAAATTCAATGTCTTCATGGTTGATGATGCATTGATTGAAATCACTTCTTTGAGGTAAATTTGATCATCTTATTCTACCTTGCAACTTGTATTTATTAAAATCAAATCACACTTGAAGTGAATTAAATATGGCAAGAGAATCACAAGGTGCAAAGTTATTTGTGTGTTTGACATGTACGAAGGGCACGGCAAAAAAATGTGAACCAATTGGAAAGTAGTTGAACAAAAGAAAATGAGATGTTTAATGAGTTAGGTTATATAATGAAAAATTGTCCCAATGGTGATGTCTCCAATGCAATTTATGGGTTTTTCAACAAATTTGCAAATAAAGAGAAGTTCTTAAACCATTTCCACAAGAATTGGGTAATTGATGATAAGATTCGTAACTTCACATACCTTTTTATCATTCTTTTTTTTTGTTTCATAAAGAGGATATATATCCACTAACTTAATGTTTTACATCTATGGATGTGGGTGAAAGTTTGTCGAGATGTTTCACATGCGAACGATGAGACAAATAATGTTCTGGAGTCATACAACAATTATTTGAAGACTAACTTTCTATTTGATAGAAGAAAAAAATGTGCTTGTAGGATGGATTGGTTGTTCTATGTTTTCCTAAAAATTGTTGAACCATGTTATCAGTTCAAGAAAGTTTTGAAAAACGAAGGATATTTGAACAACTACAAGAAACAAAAGCAATTTGAATCATTAGTGGAAAAAGAAAGAATAATTCCATACAGTGATTGTAATGCTCATGCGAGCACATCTCATGTTTATTGCGTGAGGGGTCAAAGTAAACCTGATAAGCAATATCAGGTCACTTGACATCGCACCAATTTTATAACTTGTGATTGCTCATGGTCTATTCGTGGCAACATTTGTAAGCATGCCATAAAAGTTGATTGGTTGTATTCCCCCTCAGTGGATTCAGACCCATTACTGAATCATGATACCACACTTGACCCATTCAATGGCTATCCTAAAATAAGTACAAAGACAAAAAATGTAAGAACAAATGTTATGGATATTCATAATGTTAATGTAGATGTTGAACAACTTCACTTGGCTAGAGAAGAGTTTTTTGGATACTTAGACTTGATTCGAAGCAATCCTCCTGCGACATTGAGCAAAATTGAATAATTGATTGGTTTGATTAAAAATTGTTGGATGATGCCAACAATATTCATATTATGGATTATGACTTCACTATTGCATCGGGTGCTTTTGAATCATCTTTGAAGAGGAAGAAGTGTTTCCTTGTCCCAAAAAAGAAAAAGGAAAAAAAAAAACAAAAAAAAACAACAACAACAACAACAACAACGAAGAGACAATTTGGAAATTAATTTGAATGTTCCTACATATGAATATGAATCCTTACAATTTAAACACCTTAACTAGTGAGGTCATCCTCACTTCAACAGTTCATCATTTATTGTCTGAGGTGAGTCCAACATTGTATCTATTGTTTTCCCAGGTGTGTTTTATATAGAAAATGAGATTAATATGTTTTTTAGTGGTATATATATATATATATATATATATATTAACACATTTTTAATGAAATATTGTGTGGATGTTTTTAGAGGTGCAACAACCCATTACCATGTCTTCAAGTCAAAGACATAGACAAATGTAGTATAATTCTAGTTTTCCTACCACTCTAGTTACATTTGACGGGACTTCCAATTAATATAATCCATATTTTCATATTTGTATTAATTTAAATGCCAATATGAATTCTAATGAGAATTGTGTTTTTATATTACAAATATAGGGGTTTCTTATGTGGATCTTCCACCCTTGGAACATGCTTAGCTAGTTGATAGCCCCCTAGTTGGTGATTTTTCAAGTTTATTCCAATATATTTGCTTTCAATTTGTTTTTATTAGTGTAGTATATGTTGCTAATTTATTATTGTTGTGTTGATTATATTTATGCTAGGCAATTACGACATGAGGAGAGAAACATCCTCTTCTACTATACAAAGATGCCCAAAGGAGGGTATTGACTCCAATATTTCCTTGTTTTATGGTGAAATAGCTCATCATCTTGAGTAATCCATTATAGTAAAGGCAAACACTCATATGTAGTATTTTTTAAAATTTCCACATTATCTTGTGGTTGTGGCATGCAAATATGTACATGAAGCACAAATAAATATTGTAACAAAATATTAACAAAACAAATTTCATGAAAGCATTGAATTATTTTCTAAAATTATTGCCTTTGAGGTTTATTGACAATTTTATATGTATAGCTTGCTGTGCACAAAAAACATTAGTGGGATAGAAAGTGTACTTATAGATGGTTCATTACTTGGTTCATTCATAGATTTTATCTTTTCATTACTTGTTTTTTCAATTTTTTACATCACATGGTTGAGATAAGATGGTTCCCACCCAACTCAGAGAAATTGGGAATTCCCTTACATATGTTGAATATGGATTTTTACTGGAAAATGTTACTTATGAAGCTCTTTACTATAAGTCTTTGCATTCTTGTCAAGGGTTTTAGTCTAATGATATTGATAATTAAGGATCATGCTTTGGAATTGTATGTACTTACAACAAGAAGCAAACTTTTATTACCTAGATTAATAAAATCAGTTCCTAATTGTGTGCATGTGGTTTGATTGCATAGTTATCTTTCTACACAATTTTTTCCAATAAGAAATTTTGACTTGATGAATATTGGCTCATTTAGGAGTTGTGTTGAATTTCACACCGCTCTATGTTGTTTCAATTACTTTAGCCCAATCCAATTCTTCAATTAGAAATCTTTCAATAACAATAAATATTTCCATTCATCAAGAGTAGTTGAAGATAGAATAGTAAATACAAAGGAAAATAGGAGACAATCAACACATCAACAAGAGACACAAGATTTGGTCAAAGGCTAGGGAAATTCCCACTATGGGAAAACCCTTTGAAATTCTTCTTCTATTAAATTGTCATAAAATGTTAAACATAGAGTATAATGAGCCAATACAAAATCATCCAGCAAGATTAACCCAACAACATTCAGAAATGTGTTCTCAACACCAATATTGATCAGAGACAACTTTTCCTTCCTGCGGTCAACTGCAGTAAAATGTCAAATTGTAACCCTAGAGCCCAACCGCATGGAGGAAGAGGTATTAATGTGGTTGAGAGCTTCCAACCGCACAAATGAGCTTGTGTGCCTGTGGTTGTAACTAAAATTTTCTTGTCAAGCCTGCGGTTGGAAACCAAAACCCTAAACACAATTATGAGCCTCAAAACATTGCAATCTTGTACCTATATGAACCAATCTCCTCAGCCCAGCCTCAGATCTGTGTAAACCAATAAATGAAGAAGAGAATAAAATGATGCTTGGTGATGTCCAAATGAACTTGAGGTCACTTGTATTTATAGGCTTCCAAGGGTGTCCAATTTCCTGTTAGAGCTAACCTGTCCTTTTTTGCACATGTGGGCTTTTCTTCAAAAATACACTTTCCCTTGTCCAAATTGATCACTTCAATATTCAAAATTGGTCCTCTCGAAAAGAGGAATCTAATCCCATGTTTGGAATTTGTCGCTGAGCAGCCAAATTAACACTCCCTCTCAGCTAGGAAGAAATTCCAATTACATCATGTAATAATCATATGTATCACATCATTATGTCATGTCCAATCTCTACTGAACTCTATCTTTTGAAACATTCTCGAATCTAAAGAAGAAGAATCATCAAGGAGCATTAGCTAACACCCTCTCAGACAATAACAAAGGTCATATTGAGAACTCTCATGTCATGTCTTTGACAAAGGGGAAGGTCGTATTGGACACTCTCACCCCAAGTCTTCTCAAAAAGCAATAGATGTGATACAACTTACCTAGAAAGGATCGCAACCATCCCATGATGTAATCAATGGTCAAGATACCACTTTCTATATAAAAAGGTAAGGATCACATCTGTTGTAACATGCAATTTTAATTGCTTGTAGTATTCATTTTTCATACAAGAACTTGAAAATATTTCAAAAATAGATAAAAGCAAGAGGAAGGAGTAATATGGTATCGGGCATGTTTTCTTTGTAAAGGAACAAGTAAAAGTAAAAAGAACAGCCTCGGTATAGCCCAGGATAATCCAGGGGTTTATATTATATATATATCTATATATATATATATATATAATATATATATATAATATATATATAATATATATAGATATGTATGTATGTATATATCGCAAAGCATAAATATATCGGATTTATAAAGGAAACAAGTGTTAAAGTTAAAGGCACGGACCTGAAATATATCTATTATGCTTTATAAAGTTTGTCGGGTCCACTGCACCGTAGAACTATGAACATTGGATACCGCCGATTGCGATATGCGATGGCCGGACCCAAAACACATATATATTATATTGTAAAGTTCGGCAGGTCCATAAAGTGCCTTATGTATATGTGTTAGTTCATTTCGCCGATTGCGATTTGTGATTTGGGTTCCAGACCCGATATACATATATTATGTTTAATCCTCCCGTGGGGTCCGTGATATCACATAACACTTCATATATGTGTACATAGCCATGCTGATTGCGATGTATGATGGGTTGGACCCAAAAAGCTTTATATTATGTTTTATAAGCCCGGCAGGTCTGCGACCATCGCTTAACACTTTATATATGTATATGGCATGCCGATTGTGATTTCCGACGGGCCAGATCTGATAGTTGATATATATTATGTTATATAAGTCTGATAGGTCAGCAAGGTGGACGAAAAGGCAGATTTCAAGTTATAAGGCAGGTTTTCGGGCGAAGCAAAAATGGAAAATGGTTTTTATTGGAACTCACCCGATCCCACTTATCATTCAACATGTAGCAGCCGGGTGGAGAGAGGAAACCGCCCATTTTGGGTGGGTATTCTCTAGGCTTATGTCCCACCTGAAACCTTTATAGACAATCTGATTTGAAAAGCGCAGATCTATGGTGGGATGTATCGGCGGAAAGGTATACCTCGAAAATTGTGCGGAGCCCGTATTGAAAGCAGAAAAAGAATGTTTTATAATATATTTTCATTATAAAAGGTTTACAATAGAAAAGCGCAGATATAAAGTATTTAAGCATAAGTCCAACACTTCCATAGTTATGCGGCCTAAGGGTGCACAAGTTAAGTTTTACAGTGATTATCGGGCCGATTGTGATTTGTGATGGAAGTCAACGGAGCACTGAACAAGTGGATTTGACAGGTTTATAAAGCAAGATTAACTCTTTTGAGTTCCGTATTAATCAAAGGTTTGTGTTAATTTCGCTGTATAAAGTGGAAAATGAGGGTTAGATCCGAAGCTAAAGAGGAAGACAATCCAGTATGTTTCTTTGCATTTTGGCCAATAAGAATGCCCATGTAAGCCTAGGATTACACAAACTAAACGTATTTCATTACGGCTAAAATGAATTAAGCATCATTAGGGAATTTACAGAGGATTTCGACAGCGGATTAATAGAGCAAGCCAGCAGTTATCATCCTCTTTTGAATTCAGTTATGTTCCTGTTATTTCATATTATTTGAGGTGTATTTTACCCTCTATAAAATTTTGTAATAGTTTTTACTTCATATAGTTAGAAAAGCAGTTAGATAATTTGGGCAGTTTCAGAAATCAACAACTATTCTAAAATGTATAAAAGGAGGAAAATTTACAGAGAAAGGGTTGGTTGGTGGAATTTTGGAGAACCCGGAGACTAGGCCACTGTATTCCTAATATCATCATTGATTAATGAAAGAATCAGAAGTTTCCATGAGTTGTTGGGTATAATTTTGTAACCTTCTCTATCATGTGCCACGTTATGTTTTCTTCTTTCAAGTATAGTAATGAAGTTGCAAGTCTTTATTTGCTTATGTAGATAAAGTTATAGATAATAGTTTATGTGAAAGACCAGCATATTATCTCTAACTTCTCCAAGAGTCACAGATAGTAGTTTCTGTGTTAAGAAACATATTGTCTATGATTCAGTTCTCATTTTCATAATTCTTCTAAGTGACAGATAATAGTTTCTATGAAAGATCAACATATTATCTTTAACTTTCCATTCAATTTTTCTTCTTTCATCATTTATATCTGGCAACAAATGGTATTCTGAGATGTTCTGGTCATACATGTATTAAGGGTTAAATACCAAGTTGTCCAGGTCCTTCATTTGAGAACACAACAAACAATAAAGTGACAAATAAGTGACAGTCAACAATATTTATTAATGTCTTAAGCACAATTTCCTTACAGCCAGGAAATTGGTTTCTTAAGGAACCATATTAATTGGCGTCATTGCCAGGGAGACAAAACAAGAACACTTTCCTTGGGTTCTCACTATTTTCCTCTGGTTCTTCAGTGAGGAGGAAATACTTGGCTGTTTCGAATAAAAGCAATAAAAGGCGACTCCATTGTAACAAAGACCACAAACCACAATGCAATAGAATAAGAACAATTTTTCTTGAATTCATTAAGTTTGAAGTTGATTCTTGAGAGTGACAAATTTCAGCAGTTGGTTGTACATTCACACCTGTGATTTTCACTAACCACATTGATTGGCGACTCCACTGTACTTTGAAGTTTTCTTTTTTGGGTTTTAATGGCTCTCCCTGCATTCTTAGTCCATAAATTTGATCCATTTGATTTTACTAGGATCACCGGCTATCCTCATGATGTGCCTTCATTTTATGTCCGGGATGAGTATCTTCCAAAATTCAGTAGAAAGCAATATGAAGATCCAGCTTAGCATCTCCAAGAGTTTCATGAATGCATGGTGCAGCAGGGCATCATTCATGAATATGTGAAGATGAAGTTGTTTATGTTTTCTTTGGACCTAGAAGCTAGGGATTGGTTCAGGTCTCTGCCTCGTTCGAGCATTTTATCTTTGAAAGATTTCCATTCAGTATTAAATTCTTCTTGTAGAATTTATTATCCACACAAGTTTCTTTTTTAAAATTGCTGTGAATATTATGATTTTAAAGAAAATTTAAAAGCTCATGATAATCCTGTTGAAGAAACTGATGATCTTGTTGATAATATATCAAGCATTCAGAAAGATTATAGCGAGATTAAATATGAGCAAGTCTCTGAAAATGAGGAACTATCATTTTCTCAAAATGATGCAGAGGAGTTTATAAATCATGCCTCTTCAATAATCTCCCAAGTAGAGAATTGGTTGTCTATGTGCCAAGCAAATCGATCATCGGTTTCTCAAAATGATGTGGAGAAGTTTAGAAAACATTTCTCTCCAATGATATCCCAAGCAGAGAATTGGTTGACTTTGTTCCAAGAAAATCAAGAGAGTATTCAGATGGAAGAAAGTTCAAACATGCATCAAGAGTCTCTGCTCAGCAGTCAAGAAGAGGAAGAAATGATTGAGTTGCAAATAAATCCCCAAAGTTCTTATTTTATTAAAGTTGATGATCCTTCTATATATAACGAAAATGTTTTAAAAGGGGAATAGGATGAAGTTCTTCAAGAGCGTCAGTTGGGTGTTGAACCTTTAAGAAGAAACCAGCAAGTGGAATATGTTGGACAACAATATATTGAGCCATATATCATAGAAAAAGAGGTTATTTCATGTAAAAAGGAATCTGATAAAGAGGTTGTAAACTATTGCATTGAAGAACATAATGATGCCTATGGATCAGAGGTAAACAATCTGTTTGAAGTTGATCATATGTCATATATTGATGTGAAAAAAAAAAAAAAAAATTCTTCCTAAGGCTATAATTACAAATTATTTTCAATTAAAGCTTAAAGATGAAAAGTGGAGACATGAAAGTGACAGATTATTTTCTTAAAGATGTTGTTGATTGTTTTGTTGAACATATTAGCCCAACAGAAGGTTTAATTGAGCAGGAACCTTTATACATAGAGAATTTCTTTTTTGGAGCTGATTAAGAACATATTTTTTCCTATACTTTTGAAGATCTTGTGGCAGATTACATGGAGGAATTTATTAGCAGTCTACACATATCATTTTGTGGATATACTTCTAATTTTTGTCGTGAGCTGCCTTTATGCATAATTTATTTTTTATTCGAGATGAATTGCATTTTCAAGATTCACTGGCAGAATGGTTCTAGATTAAGCACCCAAATGCTAACCGGTACCATTGGAAGATTAGCTTCACTTGATGGAGATCAATCATGTTCATATGTAGGAACTTGTACATAAATAAGCTCAGGTGTTGAGCATTTGGTTTCCAGTTGCAGTTCTTTCAGTTTAATCATTAGTTTATGAATAAGGGTGACTTTCCCAGTTGGAAACTAGTTTCCAGAGGTTTCAGACTTCAAGATTGTCAGGTTCCAGTTTGTCAAATTTCAGGGTTTTCTCAGTTTTGGAATCCATGCCCAACTAAAGCTATTGATCTATGATTCTAAATACTTTGCCATCAAAGCGCAAGCATTTTATCACTGCAGATATTACAAAATTTTCACATAGTTAAGTTTGGTGAAGCAATATATGACTCCATGCCCAATGGATAAGGCACTAATCTATGATTCTTAGTGCTTATGTGGCAAAAGCACTATCCCCAAGTGGAGCCAGATGTTGTAACATGCATTTTTGTTGCTTGTAGTATTCATTTTTCATACAAGAGCTTGAAAATATTTCAAAAATAGATCAAAGTAAGAGGAAGGAGTAATAATGGTATATCGGGTATGTTTTCTTTGTAAAGGAACAAGTAAAAATAAAAGAATCGGCCCCGGTATATATATATTATTATATATATATATATATTATATATATATATATATATCGCAAAGCATAAATATATCAGATTTACAAAGGAAACAAGTGTTAAAGTTAAAGGCCCAGACCTGAAATATATATATTATGCTTTATAAATTCCATCGGGTCCGCTGCACCGCAGAACTATGAATGTTGGATACCGCTAATTGCGATATGCGATGGCTAGACCTGAAACATATATATATTATATTGTAAAGTTTGGTGGGTCCGTACCCGATTGTGATTTGCGATTGGGTTCCGGACCCAATATTACATATATTATGTTTAGTTCTCCCGTGGGGTCTGTGATATCACATAACACTTCATATATGTGTACATAGCCATGCCGATTGTGATGTATGATGGGTCGGACCCAAAAAGCTTTATATTATGATTTATAAGCCCAACAGTTCCGCGATCATCGCATAACACTTTATATATATGTATATGGCATGCCAATTGCGATTTGCGACGTGCTGGGTCCGATAGTTGATATATATTATGTTATATAAGTCTGGCAAGTCTGCAAGGTAGATGAAAAGGCAGATTTCAAGTTATAAGGCAGGTTTCTGGGTGGAGAAAAAATGGTAAATGGTTTTTATTGGAACTCACCTGATCCCACTTATCATTCAACACGTAGCAGCCGGGTGGAGAGAGGAAACCTTCCATTTCAGGTGGGTATTCTTCGGGCTTATGTCCCACACGAAACCTTTATAGACCATCTGATCTGAAAAGCGCAGATCTACGGTGGGATGTATCGGCAGAAAGATATACCTTGAAAATTGTGCAAAGCCCGTATTGAAAGCAGAAAAACCATGTTTTATATTATATTTTCATTATAAAAGGTTTACAATAGAAAAGCGCAGATATAAAGGATTTACGCATAAGTCGAACACTTCCATAGTTATGCGGCCTAAGGGTGCACAAGTTAAGTTTTACAGTGATTATCGGGCTGATTGTGATTTGCGATGGAAGTCAACGGAGTGCTGAACGGGCGGATTTGACAGGTCTATAAAGAATAATTAACTCTTTTGAGTTCCGTATTAATCAAAGGTTCGCGTTAATTTCACTTTGTAAAGTGGAAAATCAGGGTTAGAGCCGAAGCTGAAGAGGAAGACAATCTGGTATGTTTCTTTGCATTTTGGCCAATCATAATGCCCATGTAAGCCCAAGATTACACAAACTAAACATATCTCATTACGGCTAAAACAAATTAAGCATCATTAGGGCATTTACAGAGGAATTCGGCAATGGATTAACAGAGCAAGCCAACAGTTATCATCCTCTTTTAAATTCAGTTATGTTCCTATTATTTCATATTCTTTGAGGTGTCTTTTACCCTCTGTAAAATTCTGTAATAGTTTTTACTTCATATAGTTAGAAAAGCAGTTAGATAATTTGGGTAGTTTCAGAAATCAACAATTGTTCCAAAATGTATAAAAGGAGGAAAATTTATAGAGAAAGGGTTGGCTGTTGGAATTTTGGAGAACCCGGAGACTAGGCCACTGTATTCTTGATATCTTCGTTCATTAATGAAAGAATCATAAGTTTCCATGAGTTGTTGGATATAATTTTGTAACCTTCTCTGTCATGTGCCATGTTATGTTTTCTTCTTTCAAGTATAGTAATGAAGCTACAAGTCTTTATTTTCTTATGTAGATAAAGTTAAAATTCCTTAAAAGAGTGCTCCTATGCTTGAAATTTCCACCTTCCTTTCCAAGTTATACATAATAGTTTATGTGAAAGACCAGCATATTATCTCTAACTTCTCCAAGAGTCACACATAGTAGTTTATGTGTTAAGCAACATATTGTCTATGATTCAGTTCTCATTTTCACAATTCTTCTAAGTGACGGATAATAGTTTCTGTGAAATATCAACATATTATCTTTAACTTTCCCTTCAAGTTTTCTTCATTCATCATTTATATCTGGCAACAAATGGCATTCTGAGATGTTCTGGTCATACATGTATTAAGGGTTAAAGACCAAGTTGTCCAGGTCCTTCATTTGAGAACACAACAAACAATAAAGTGACAAATAAGTGATAGTAAATAATATTTATTAACGTCTTAAGCACAATTTCCCTACAACTAGGAAATTGGTTTCTTAAGGAACCACAACATCCATCATATTGCATGTCGATCTTCCTAGCAATGACCCTCAAGAGTCATGTGGTAAAATATCTGCATCATAATGGAGCTTGGGTGAGATATCCAACTTCTTGATGATAAGGATCACACACGCCAAGCTTTCTCAACCCATTGGCCAGACGAAGAGCTATAATCCCGACAAGCCTAGCTTATGGGCGTGATGCTAACTGGGGTATATTGTGCTAGACCAAGATAGGGGAGCTACATCTACGACCCTATGGGTGACAAATAGGGGTGATATCCTATTTTCCAGAGATCCCTCAATGCTAGGAGCTATATATCTCAATTCCTCATCTTGAGAGCTCAGACAGGGGGGAAAACTAGCTCAGTGTCCTTGATCAATGACCCCCCTTATCAAGAGGGGTCACATCCATTAGTCCAAGTTATTCTCTGAAGAATAAGAACTTCCTTTTCGACAAATCCTGAGTGAGAATATTTACAATCGGCTCATCTATCGATATATGATGGATTCTAACGACTCCTCTCTGCACCGCGTCTTGAATGTAATGTTATCATATCTTTATGTGCTTTGACTTATCATGAAATATGAGATTCTCTTCTAGAGGAATCCCACTCTTATTGTCACAATATATCACTATAGTGTCTAGGACTTGTTCAATTAGCTCTCTAAAGAGCTTCCTCAACCAAACTGCTTCACAGCTAGCCATGTTGTGGCAAAGCACTCTGCCTTGGCGGTGCTCAGTGCTACAAACTTTTTCTTCCTGCTCATTTAGGGTATCATGGAAGATCCAAAGTTAAAACAAAAACCATACGTACTCTTCCTGTTGATAACATTTCTTGCCCAGTCAACTATCTCAAAATTTGTTTGGAAGAAATCTAATGTGCATGGAGAGGCTCGGTCAGGAATTGACTCAACGTGTTCACTACGTAGCATATTTCCATATAGGTGTTCACTAAGAACATCAGATCCCCAATCAACTATCTAAATCAAATGAATTTTCCAAATCAAGTTTGCAACTTCTCCACATAACTTCTTGAAATTCATTTCCCTCGATGTGGGAAAGGACTTGCGTTCTGTTATTCCAAATCTCTCCAACAACTTCACAACATGTTTTCCTTATGAAAGGAAAATCTATCGGGCCTTTGCCACACTTTAAGGCCTAGAAAGTAGTGCATGAGTCCAAGTTCCTTCATCTTGAATTCAAAGGCTAGCTCCCTCTTACACTTGATTATTAGGGACTCAATACTTGTCAAGAATAAATCGTCAACATATAATACTAAAATCAATGAGATACCCTTGACTAGATTGAAGTATAGGTTGGGATTGGCATTGGTTCTTGTGAATCCTAGCTTCATCAAGTAATTTTCTATGCAAGCATACCAGCTTTCTTCAAACCATACAATGCCTTCTTCAACCTACAAACATGTGTCTTCATAACATTCTCCCTCTTTCTAGAAGAATCCTTGGGCCACGAACCTTGGCTTATATTTCTCAATGCTCTCATTGACTCCATGTTTGATCTTGAATTGAAGTCACCACATATTTCCCCTTTGGTCTCGGCACAACATCCCATGCGTCACTTTTCAAAATTGATTCATATTCTTTGGCCGTAGCATCCTTCAAAACTTGTTCTTTAATGACTTCTTCAAAGTTGGGAGGTTCAACTTGAATCATAGTACTAATAGCTACAACATATCCTTGGTATTTGCATTGTTTCTTGATTTCTCTAAATGATCTTCTAATGGGAACATGTCCCACATCATCTTGTAATGAGTCACGAAGACAAGGTGGCCTCTTCCTGGTAGGAGGATCACATGGAGGAGGATCTAAGGGGTCCATGGGCTCTATGGGATCATCAACAATATCTCTCTCAGATTTAGGCACAGAAGGACCATCTTAAATATCCATATCATTATTCTTCTTCTTGGGGGGAGGACGAAAAGGAAGGTCCCTTACTTTTCCAAGGGCAACATCTTCATCAAACATTACATCCCTTCTAATTTCAACCTTCCTTTGACCAAGAATATATATTTTAAATTTTTTAGAATTTTCATAACATCCAACGAACGTACATTTTCTTCCATGGCTTCCATCTTGTTTCTTTTTTCCTTTGGCACATGGAAATATATGGGGCATCCAAAGATATAGAGATGGTCAACATTGGGCTTGACACTTGTGAATACTTCTTGGGGAGTCTTATTGTCCAATTCTTGATGAGGAACCATGTTTTGAACATATATGGTAGAATTCGTTGCTTCTCCCCAAAGGAACTTCGACAAATTTTAATCATGGAGCATGACACGAGTGGCTTCTACAATAGTCATGTTCTTTCTTTCAGCTACTCCATTTTGTTTGGGATTATAGGGCACAATCATCTCTTTCTTGATACCTTCCTTCTTGCAAAAATCAATGAACTCATTCGAAATGTACTCTCCACCATTTTCGGATCGGAAGATCTTAATTTTATCCCCTATTTGATTTTCGACTAAATCTTTGAACTCCTTGAACATTTCAAAGGATTCATCCTTGTGCTTCAAGTAATATATCCACGTCTTCCTTTAGAAATCATCAATGAAGGTGATGTAGGAGAGATGGACACCAATAGAATGTATGGGCATTGATCCACATATATCCGAATGAATGAGATGGAGGATTTCATTTGTATTATTATCACTAGAGGGGAATGGATCCCTTGTCTTATTTCCACGGGCACAACCCATACATATTCCATCATGTTGGGCTTTAACATTGGGAATTCCAAAGATTAAATTATTCGATTTTGGAAGAGAATCATAATGTAGATGGACCAATCTTGGGTGCTATAATTCACTTAGATGATTAGTATGATGGACCAATGCTAAAAGAGGTCTTCCAATGACTTTATAGAGTCCTTCAAATCTTGATCCCAATGTGAATGCATCTCTCACAGAAGATCCAACAGGCCATGTAAGAACCTTTCCTTTGATGAAGGAAACCCTCATCCCTTTGCCTTCCAAAACAGATATTGATAACAAATTATTATTCAACCCTGACACATACATCACATTATGGAGTAAAATAGATTCCTTGAAATCCAAATGAAATTTGATAGATCGAAAGCCTTTAACGGGATGAGTGGAGTTGCTTCCAAGAATGATTTTCAAATTTGACTCCCTCTCTACCAAATTAGAGAGGGCTTCCTTATATCTAGAGAAATGATTAGTGGCCCCACTATCAACCAACCAACTATCCCACAAATCTAGAGGAGAGGAACTAGTAGGAACTAGTAAGAGCATAAATAAGAATATATTTAGATTGATTGGCACCAATACTTTCATACTTGGAATATCTTTACTTCTTTTGAGGACAGTGATCTTCTTCATGATCACTTGGAGCATCTCTTCTTCTTATTTCATCTCTTCCATTATGATCATTCCTTAGATCATCTATCCTTATTTGATTATTAAACTTGTCATTATTGCTTATAGTGTTGTACTGTGGACTATTGTTCTTCTCGGGGAAATCTTAATCATAATGACCTTTCTTGTGACAATTTTAACATTCGATGTGGGATGAATCCCTAACTCTTTCATTTCTTCTATTGGAATTTCAAGGAGGGGATTTCTTGAATTTGATGGATCTCCTTTTCCTTTTTTCTTCTTGTTATGAGTGGAAAATGCAGCGAGCTCTCCTTATTCATGCTTTTGTATCCTACCCCTTGATATCATCCTTGATTCTTCTTGAGTGAGCTTTCCAACAATCTCATCAAATGACGAAAAATTGTTGTTGTTTCTTATAGTGGTAATGATGGTTTCCCGAATAGGAGGGAGACCTTTATGGGTTACAATCACCAATTCCCTATCAAGGATAGTTTCCCGAACTGTCTGCAATTGATATTTAAGATTAAATATCCTCATTATGTAGGATTACACAGACTCTCCTTTATTAATCTTCATACCTTTGAGTTGATATTTGAATGAGATGATTTCATTCAAACTGTTGACTTCATACATGCCAGCTAGCTTATCATACATATCCTTAGAATTCTTCAAATTTCCAACATCTGTAAGTAAATCATATTGTAAACCATCAACTATAATTTTCTTTGCTTTTAACTCACCTTTAGTGTGCTTGATTTTGGAAGCAACGAAAGCATTCTTCAAAGGCTCAGGTACTTTTCCTTGAATGTATTCCAAAACATCATTGTTATCAACTATGATTTCCAACCTAATTTTCCATGTAGAAAATTTAGATGATTCACCCAAATTATCATGCTCCTTGAAGAACAAGGAAGACAACTTGACTTGATTAGATAGGATCCTTCAAATTTCCAAAGACAATTGCTTCAACTCTTGTCTCCTTTTGGGCTTGTCCTTCACCTTAGCTCTGAAACCATGTAAATTTCACTCTTCTCGATGTTGTTTCAATTACTTTAGCCCAATCCAATTCTTCAATTAGTAATCTTTCAATAATAAATAATATTTCCAATCATCAATAGTAATTGAAGATAGAACAGTAAATACAAATGACAATAGGAGACAATTAACACACCAAGAAGAGACATCAGATTTGGTCAAAGACCCAGGAAAAACCCACTACGAGGGAAACCCTTTGAAATTATTCTTCTATTAGATTATCATAAAATGTCTAGTAGAGAGTATAATGAGCCAATACAAAATCATCTAGCAAAATTAACCCAACAACATTCATAAGAATGTTCTCAACATTAATACTAATGAGAGACAACTTTTCATATCTATGGTCAAATTTCAAATTGTAACCCTAGAGCCCAAACACATGGAGGAAGATGTATGCATGCGTTTGAGAGCTTCCAATCGCATAAATAAGCCTACTACCTGCGGTTGTAACCAGAATTTTCCCATGGAAATCCTGCGGCTGGAATCCAAAACCCTAAACAGACATGTGAGTTTCAGGTCATGCAATCTTTGACCTATACAAACCAATCTCCTCAACCCAACCTCAGACCTGTGCAAACCAATCAATGAAGAAGAGAAGAAGATGATGCTTAGTGATGTCCAAATGAGCTTGAGGTCACTTGTATTTATAGGCTTCCAAGGGTGTCCAATTTCCTGTTAGAACTAACCTGTCCTTTTGTGCACATGTGGGCTTTTCTTCAAAAATACACTTTCCCTTGTCCAAATTGATCACTTCAATATTCAAAATTGGTCCTCTCGAAAAGAGGAATGCAGTCCCATGATTGGAATTTGTCACTAAGCTGTCAAATTAAAAAACTGAATAATCAACCCAAATATGTGTGAATAATTAAGATTTTTCATATTGATAACATTTTTTCTTAAAAAAAATAACATGCAGAATAAATGGCCTCTAACTTCAGTTTGGAAGAAATTAAACGGCCTTCAACTTTACAACAACTAAAATGTTTTATATTTGAAGACATTTTATCATTAAACAAAAAAGTCTTCCATGTAATGTATAGACATTTATAAAAATTTATAACAAGATTCACCTCCACTTGATCATGTAGATTCTTAACTTAGCTTTCTTACAATACTATGGACCAATACCATCACATACCACATACCCATAAAAATATAAAACATTTCATGTGACACTTTGTCATGGTTAACCATCGCTTAACCATGAACTAACCATAAAGATTTTAGAGATTCATGACTTTTGTTACAATACTAGGAATCAATATAGCATTTTTTTATTAATCTGTTTAATTAAAAAGACTTTACTTTTAATATTTAATTTAGATTAAATCTTTCATCTGTAACTAAAAGAATTGAGAATACAAGGATATTTAAAATTTGCTTTAAATGAAATCTTTCATTTATAACTACTACAAAGAATAAAAGAATATTTAAGATTGATTTATATTAATTTTTTGATCTATAAATACTACGATGAATATAAGAATATTCTAAAATATGTGTTTTGTTAAAAACAAATGAAGAAATGTAGATGAAAAACATACTTAAAATTCATAAATTTAAAAATGCCAATATATAAAATCATCTTAAATTAATAAAATAGATAAATAACCATTTAAATAATTCAACAACTTCCATTTGCATCATTACTTTTATAATTTTTTATTTTTATTTTAAAAAAAATCAAAACATCTATTTTCACAGATTATTTCTGAAAAAAAATATTCACTAAAATATTATTAATAATAACAAGAGGCCTAATAGTCATTTGGGAACATTCCGCTCATAACTCTGTAAGCAGAGGAAAATGTTCACTATTGAGACAAGTGAGGCCTCTTATTGTTCATTATTGAAATGTTTTTTTTTGTCATTCAAAGCACTAATTTTATATTATTGATGGTAAAAAAATATATACGTTGGTCATCAACGCATCCTATCTCACTCTGACTAGATTTGTTGGCGAGGAGAGTTGGAATATACAACACAAGATTCTTCAATTTGCACCTTGTTTCCAGAGGGCTTCTCAGCCATACAAGCCAAAAAAGATCCAAAATTAAGACACATCCAAGCACATTCATATGAGGGTGGTGGATGTGGTGGATGCATATCTACATGAACGGGTTGTTTCCTTTGCATTTGTTGGTCATGCTAGCGAAATTCAATGTGCTCTAGGCGCTCCTCAATCTCGCGTAGACATTCATGCGTTTTGTGCTAGCTATGACGTACATGTGCTAGTTGCTCAAGAATTTCCTCAGGTGAATTGGATGTTGTTCCAATATGCAAGATTTTCATTTCATTCCTCATACCTATGGTCCCAAAGGGTGTCTAGGTTGGAATGAATCCTCCTCAATTGTTCAACAATTGATTCCAATGTGGTTTCCTGGACTACGGGACCAGGAGGTGTTCCAGGAATCTGAGCGAACCCCTCCTCTCTATCTAGGTTGTATGAATGTGCTTCGCTAGAGGAAGAGGCCCCACCCCCTTTGTTGTGGCCACCTCCATGATGAGGCCTACCTCATTGTCGTTGCATGCCTATAGTAAAAACAATCTCACATTCCCACAAGCCTAGGCACTCACTTTGCTCCCACAAGCATTGGAACTCCCACTCACCAATGACTCATATTGGGCTTTAAATATGGGAGTCTCTTGACCACCTCCAGGCATCCCTCGACCACGCAATCTCGCAAGGATGCTCCAACCTCTCGAATTTGCAAAAACGCAGCGGCCAGCTAGCGCATTGCCCTCAGTTTGATAGAGACGACCACTCTAGTTGTAGAGGGTTAGAATTTTTGACACACCCACTCTCAGAACACTCCCAAGCATAGTATCTCTTCCCCTTGATACCCCAAGTCACAACAACCCCTAGACTAGGTGAACCTACTAGCACATGGACAAGATATAGGAACTCATAGGTAGGACTTGAAAATCATTGAGTTCGTTACACCACGGGCATAGACACCAACCTTATAACGCCAAATTTATGCCCTTCCCTACAATATCCATATGAATTCACTAATCTCTCAGACTCCCTCTCCGGGAAATCGACAATGTTTGCCCAACAAAGCCACTGCCCCCGTCCCCCTCGATTAATGACCCAAAAATCAGCATCAAAATCTAACTAAAAACCAACCCACAAAAAGCAAACCAGGCAAGAGAGAATTACCCAAGCTTGATGGATGGCAGAGTTGCATTGTTGCAGTCTACTATCCACCTGTAAGTGAGAATATAAACTGAATGTGTAACCAAAACAAAAGTACAAAACAAGACATTTAGAAGGGGAAATTTTGTTGACTAGGACATTAGCTATAATTACCATTTCTTCATAACCATATGTATTTTCCATTTTTTTACATGTTCCTCGTAATAATATTATGATAAGAGAGATAACCTGTGGAAGAAATAAGGAAAAAATCCTCAATAAAACACTCGGACGCTCTATATGAAGGAATCAGGAAGTATATAAAGGAACTTTTATAAAATATTCCAGTAAATGAATCACCATACAAAGGTGTATTCAAACCAAAGTGCTTATATGCGTTAATTATTGAAGGATTATTTTCTTTGATTTGGATAACAATGGGTTATGAAGGTGGAAACCTGACCTAAGATGTAAGTGTTGCATTGAAACAAGTGGTGTCATTTTATCCCTTTCCATCCCAGTTTAAGCATTGTGGTGACTCCACCCTATGTCTCTCTAATTTGGATAGAAGGTGTCCTATGATTAGGTACAAAGTCTTATTTTACAGGTCTGCAAAGGAATTAAGGCCTGGAGCTATGTTCCAGACTGTGAAAATAGCTTTGGAGAAGATCCTAGTTGTCTAGTATCTTATAGCTATAGTTGAAAGGCTTAAAGAGTCTTGAGGATGTGGTCTCACAGCTAAGTGGAGAATTTTGGTCCTCATTGGTCTTGTGGTCCAATCCTGGGTAGGATTATGTACGCCTGAGAACTGCTCTAGATGCAATTTCTTCAGTTGAAAAAAAAAATAGAAAGCTTAAAATCAATAAAAAAGATTGTAAATTTGATCTTCTCTATAATGATGTCAATATAGTCATGATAGAAGCTTCTACTAATTTCGTATTCTCAAGGTTTGGGGATATTTCACAATACAATACATTTTTGGAAAGGCGGGTCTATAAGCCAGCTTTATGTTCGACTTTTGAGGACATGCCTCTCTTCAGTGCCCAGGCTAGTAATTTTAGTTCTACAAGGGATTGGGATTCTTTAGCATACTTGTTTCTTTGACAATAATAATAATAATAATAATAATAATGTTTTTGTGCTAAGATTCAAATTAATTAGATATAATGTTCTAGCAATAGTTTTTTTTTTAAGATACACAAAATTAGAGTCACAAGTACATAGGATCTTGTTGACAGTGTTGGACCTGCCAACATGTCAAGGAGATATCCTTGGTAAGAAGTCCCAATTAAACCTTAGACCGTTTGGTATAGGAGTCTGAGTAGTGGGCCGTAAGGTAATGCCTTAACCGCGATGTCGCACAAAGCCAAGTAAGATAACTCTGTCAATAGCAAGGGTGTGATTGATGTAGTGAGTCAAGGAATGAGTATGAGAGGTTCCAACTCTTCAAAGGGGGAAAAAGGTGAAGGTGAGTTCCAGGTTGAAAGGAATCAGTCCCAACTCATTTAGGAACACACCACACAAAGGACATGCACAACTTCCGACATAGCAGTCGACACGGATGCAGCAGTCCCAACATACAAGGTAAGATAACATGAACAACGCTCACGGATCAGTCTGAGACAAGTGTGACGGTTAATATAACAAGGTTCAAAGAAAGGGCTATCTAGTGTCTGGCAGAGCAATTGACGCAAACGGTGACAACATTAACAACATATGCAACACATTAAAAACAAGATTAATTTCATGTGAATCAGTTCATATGCAAGTACGTAAGTTAAACAACATATATCATTAAGGCAACTAGAGAAGTCCAACTACAATAACGACATATTCATGAAAATGTGTTGGCTTTTACTATATAAAGAAGTGTAAGTCACAGTCATACAATACAACATGTAAACTTGCTAGCCCTATTAGTAGAACGTTACAGCCACATCCCCCTGCTCCTCCAAAGAGATGTACTAGCTTCGTGCAGTGGAGAAGCCAAGGCACATTACAATATTGTCCAAGCCTTCTTCAAGATAGTCCTAGTAGAAGCTTGGATGACCAAAAGCCTATACAATGAGTTATGAGTGTAGGTTTTAACCTCATATATAAATTACCTGCATACGAATTCTAAAACACAGAAAATAAACAATGCGAGAGCATAACACATAAAACACATATACACAAAGATTTTCCCCTGGATC
>APFE031227718.1:77736-87969 GCA_000404065.3 Pinus taeda
TTCCCCTGGATCCCAAAACCAGGACTACCAGCTTGATTTTTCATTATGTTCCTTTCAATGTTACAATACATATATATACATGTCGAAGCATCCAATACCATGGATCGAAAACAATCACGTCCAAAGCCATGTGCAAAAACCATGCAAAAAACCATAGGTAGGTCCGCCCCACCTAATATAGGGTCCAAATAGCAAAGGGTGGGGTGACCCTTGAAAGAATAGGTGTGCTAGTCATGGAAAGAATATAACACAACCCAACAATGAGGGACTATTTACAGCAAAGGGTGGGGTGACCCTTGACATTCCCCTTTGTGACCGTTCAACTACCCTCATGACTCTTCACCTATTATATGACTGTTATATTCACTCTTAAGACTTTGACTTACACTTGACATGAATCAGCAATACAAAGCACATGTACCCATTTGAACAATGGCTTGAACAAGCCAAACTAGACACCACTCTGACTTAGACAACTATAGAAGTCCAACTGCTTGGCATCCTCATGCTAATAAATAGTAACATATTGGTGCCAAGATTGGTAGTCTCCGATAGTGTCCATGTGTTCCGTTGTGACATCCATATGGAACCTGAACCTTGCCTCCATGGCATCTGGGTACACTGCTTGGGCTCCTCTGTCCAACTCATCTGAAAGAATGCGCAACAATGTCCTTAATGTGGCTCAACCAGCAACATACTTGGACTAGTGGTGACGCGCATCAACTCGTTGAAGTATGAGTCAAGCTCCTGTTGGACCTACTTCTTGGTCTTCACTTGGGTGACATTCCCAAGTGATGGAATCACATATGTGTGCACAACATCCTCCATGCTCTTGAATACTCATGCATGGGAAGCCTGTATGCCAGTGATGAGTTGTGGTAGGTCTTCATAGTTCCAAATTTGACTTTGGATACGTTCTTACAGCTCAACCGCATTGTCCTTCATCATCTTGGGAAAATGAAGTGGGGCTCCTTTATACTTCATCATCCATGCTCGCATGTTATCAATTGCAGCATGTATGTTCTTCAAGATGCAAGCTCTTCTCACAGATGGATGATGCCATCCATGAAGATGAATGACTTCTTAATGCATGGTACTGAACTTGGAGTACAATGCCTGCATAACCGTGTCCAAGGACAACAGTTCCTTAAGTATTGCCTTCTTCAGTTTAGCTCGAGCGAACATTGTCACCAAGTTTCCTCCCTGCTTGGCCACCTGTAGTTCCTTCGCCATTCGCTCATTCTCACCTATGAGGAAGCGAACACTAGAGCAAGTGGCTTCGACATACACTCTAGTTGCATCGGCCAAAGCAACTGGGTCCTTGTGCACATCGGTCATGATCACTTGTTCTTCAACATTCTCAAGGGATGTTCAGTCTTTTGGTACTCTGTCAGGGTGGACAACTCTATGTTGAGATTCATCAAAGGAGTTGTCACGCATCTTTGCTTCCGGTTGACCGCTGAGGATCTTAGTACATCCTTAGTCATTCGAGACCTGCTCATCATCTGGATGCATTACAACAGGCAAGTCGACCTCTCTGTGGTGAGGCATGAGGTTAGTGTCCTATTCCAATTCCGGTTGCTCCATGTCTGCATCTAATTATTCAAAAGCCTGTTTTATCTCATGAGCAAAGTCTTGCCACTGCAAGGGCTCACCCTATTCATTTAATGCCATTTGTTCAGAAGAATCAACTACTTGTATGGGCGCTGCTTCATTTGTCTACACGTGATGCACCCCCTACTAAATATGTTGTTGCGGTGCTTCCTTCTTCTGTTGGCACAACTCTTGTTCTTTTCAGAGTTTCTCCCTCAGCTCATGCAACTCCTTCTATGTTTCTTTCATTCTCTTCTTAACTCTCTGCCTTCGTGTGATTTGCTTTTCGCGTTGCTACCTCTTATGTTGAATAGCCATAACTACTTGTTCTACAAGTGGATCTGCTCGAAACTTGTAGCTTTGTTCCTCCTCCATGCGGTTGACAATCTTTCTCTTCCCTTTGTCTTGCACAGGTATGCTTGGCTCTACTGCCTTTGTTGTTGCTGCTACCACTGGTGTTTTCCGTGGTGCTGCTTCATGTTGCGTGCTAACCATTTTATGGAGAAACTAACTAGTATATTGGGTCTGGAATGATGGTAAAAATACCTCTATGAGTCTTCCTCGTCGCAATAAAATGCCCCATGGATCCAATTGAGTTGAACTCTCATGTAGTGATCTTTGAAAATGGAATCTGGGTCATACGGGTTGAAGATTCGGAGGTCGAACGTGTAATTCTTCAGTTGTTCAGCTTCGACGTCCACTTGCTTGATGCTCTTGATCTCATATAAACTAATCCACAACGGAAGAGTGGGCCAAGGTGCCTTCTTCTTCTGCTGTAGCATAGCTGTTAATCCTGCTGAGACATGATACACTACTTCCTCCATGACAAGCACGTCTAAAGCAAAATTTGGCAGAACATGTAGAGGCTTCTACGCATTGAACACTCGGATGAACATGTAATCCAGTGAGGAATACCAATCTGCAATGCCTAACAATGCCTTCATTGCTTCTTTTGACATGTAGGGTGGATCCTGTTTGAATATCAACTTGTATATTGGGGCGACAAGATGGTCGGACAACTGTTTGATCACTCCTCTGAAGCTTCACTTGGAGAATAGCTTGAAATATGTGCTCACAAGGGTCTCCACCGATGACCATGCCCACTCTAAGCCCATGAACTCATGTTGGGCACAGACTGCATCTAGAATGTAGGTGGACATATAAATCTTTGCATACATGCCTTCAAGCGACTGTCGAGCCTTCGTGACTTTCTCCTTTAGCTGATGAGCCAGTATACGGGACTAGTTGCATCGTCTTCCTTCTCTAGCCAATTGCTCCAACACGACCACCCAACTCTAAGGGAAGGTCTCAGTGCTCACTTGGCCACTCAGTCAACATGCGAATATGACCAAGTATTGGTATGCCTTCCTCAATATCTCCGTCTTATAGATATGGTTAGGGGTCATCTTGAAACGAGTTGGCTCCTTTACCCAATCCTTTAGAATATCTCTAGAGTGGCCTCTGTAGTTGGGCAAGCTGAACGAAGGGGTCATCACAGTCATGGGCTCATCCATCTGATACATCTCGTCATAGTCTCGTTCTAAGAAGGTTGCAAGCATCTTCCCACTGACACTACTCAAGGTCATTGTTTTGGGGTCAATGTGGGAGACGATTTGGTGAATCATATCTGCACATGGGAATGCGGGGTATTTGTATGCAATCCAGTACAGGTTGAACTTATGAATGTTCACATACACCTGACGGTCTTCAAGGTCTTCCCTAAAAGTACATATGAATGTTTCATTCACCTCTTGCCACTACAGTTTGATGTCCTTGTCTAGATACAACTTTGTATCTTTGTAGATCGACGTGCTAGAGGACACCTATTCAACTGTTGTTCCAACTGCAACACCATCAGTGTCCTGGGATCTTGTTCTCTTGGAAGCCATTAAGACAGATGAACACCTGAAAGATCTGGAAACAAGTAGCATGTATGGCAAGAAATATGTCAGTGAAAACAAAGCAAATTTGGGGAAGGTCATAGCACATACCTGGGGAACTGATGAGCAAGATTGCGCAAATTTCACTGGGAGGCTAAGTGACTGGCTGCTAGAACTGCGCAAATTTCACTAGGAGGCTGAGTGACTAACTGCCAGAACCATGCAAAAGGTAGTATGGACTTACTAGGAGGTTGAACTGGCAGTTGGATCTACAAAATGTGCAATTCAGTTGAGCAGTTGGTTGTTGGGATTGCGCAATGCGCAATCCCAACTGGGACAAATTGCTGGCCTAGAGATAGTTTTCGCAAATTCTTGGGCCAAGCAAACACTGACCTCCAAAAATGCGCAATTCAGTCTACGAGGACAGTGTTGGGCTAGAATGCACAAATCTAGAGAGGAAGGTGAGCATTCCTTCTCCAGCCTGCGCAATGAAGCCTTGGTGAAGGCAAAAACAGGGTCAATGTTGGCCCGACTTGCCGAAGGGAAACTTAAATCAAGTAAATTGATGAAATGCATGACGACACTAAGTGATAGTAGAAGTGATAAACAATGCATGCAAAACATGAATGGAATATTGAACAAACAAATCAACATGCATGTGGTTGAGGTCATTCGCTGGTTGGGCGAACATCCGTGCAAAACAGTTTCATGCATGCGACAGCAGTGATATAGCAACGAAAATTGAAATAGGGCTAGGAGAAGCTAGAATATATGTAAATGACAACATGAGTTCAAATAAATCAAGCAAACAACACTCACACAAGTGAATACACAAAAAGCGACAGAAACGTAGAAAAAGACAAGTTGAGGTCACTTACCCATGAATAGCTGAGTCGGATGTGTCGAAGAGTCCTGGATGTGTTGTGGGATGTCAGAGCTCCAAGTATGATGTGAAATAATGAGCTCTAATGCGTCGAATAAATAATTTTGGTCTCAAGACGCGCATGCTACAAATCTCGGAAAAAGTGACACTTGGAGGGAAACTTCTAAAACAACATTGCATGTAACCCCCAGCTGCTAAAAATAGATCCCTAAATCATGAGATACCTTTTGCAGGTTGCCTGTTGCTATTCTGGGAAGATCAAGTCATGCATGCATGCAAGTCAAGTTTCCTCAGTTGCGAGTGGAACTGGTCAATCGGACTATCCATGCATGCCAGTGCTCCACTGCTTGGGAAAAATGCGCAATCCTGACTGTAAGATGGGTTGACTGCCTAAGTGGATTGTGCAATTTCTGGCCCAACAATGTTTTGCTACCCTGATTTGCGCAAATCTTGGGCTGAATTTCCTGTTGGTGAGAAAAATTGTGCAATTCATGCTGGGAGGGTTGGCTGGCAAGATTGCGCAATCCAGAAGACCAATAGGTTGTCAGAGAGGATTGTGCAATTCCTTGAGGGAACTGTTGGTTTCCCTCCAGGAATTTGCAATTTTTAGGGGGAAACTACTCAGCCTACAACTGGACCAAGTCCGGGTAAGCAGCCTATGAGGGGAATGGATTGACTGTGTTCGACAGGCTATCTTTGTGCGAGGAAAGCATTGAAGCTTGAGTACTTGATGAAGCAAGACAAAGTGTTGTGTAAGGTTGGTAGGGAGGCTCCAAAACAAGCTAATGCAAAATTTTAGAGGGTTGTTGTAGCGGCTACAACACTTTGCGACACACTGGTAGAACTCCAGCTCTCTGCATAGACCTTATTCGTGAAAGGAAAGTCTAACACCTCTGGAAGTATTGTTCAGTTCTTAGCTCATCTTGGTTTCACACTAACTTGATTTTAAGATGTAGCATCAGCCAGACTCTTGGTCGATTGACACACATTCCAAGCCAAGGAAAAACAATTTTTTCGATTGGGGTTGAGGGGTATGTAGGTTCACAAGCAGTATAGTTGTCAAAGTCTTAGTTTCATCTCTAGTGTTGCTCCACTGCGAACGGGCCTAGACAATACCCCAATGGACTCACATAGGAACGCAAGCATGGATCCGCTGCCAGCGAGCCTGATCATTACCTCGGCGAAGTTACTTGCATCACCTCCCTGCGCAGGAATCCTTTCTCTTCTTTCGCCTTATTTATTTTTTTCAATTTGAATTTTTTGACTTTTCATTTTTTTCATTTTCACTGTGAATAACACTTATTCATTTCGAAGGCAGAAGAGGGATCCTGACTTATTCAGAGCAGAGGAGGTTGTTCTAGCAGAGAAGTAGTTTATTATATCTCTAACATGCCTATTAAGCTTTTCCCCCTCACCTTACTCTACTTCACTGAGCTGACAAGGTGTTTTGCTTTGCAAACAACCCCCCATTTCATATTATTTTTATTCATAAAAAACATTAAAATATGAAATAGGTCCCTTTAAAAATAAAATTGATATCAAAACTTTTATTTTATAAAAATCCGATAATCAAAGGAGCGCTTTATGAATAAGCCCTTAAAGCAATATCTATTTAAAAAAAAGGAAATAAAGCAAATATTTGGTTATTGCGATAAAGCGATCACAAGATCGCATATCGCAATAACATGAAGGATGCAACAAATCACTTAAAGACTTTCCGCCGATGCGATATAGTTTTCGGCGATCGGCGATACCCAAATGCACCACTAAAGCACCCCATATCAAAGCCCCGATGCAATAAGCTATCAGCGATCGGCAATTGGCACATCCCCTTTATTTTAAAATCATTGCGCATATGCCTTTCGCCGATGCGATATCGCAATCGGCGATCGGCGGGTCCCCTCATTTCATTCTTAATGCGCATATGCCTTTCGCCGATGCGATATCGCAATCGGCGATCAACGATACTCAAGGCATTGCTAAAGCCAGTCATGTTATTCCCCCCCGATGCGATGCGATAAGGCACGGTTTTCGATAGAAAGCCGTTAAAGTGATTGGAAAGCCCGATTTAATGTTATTTAAGGCATAATCACTCCCGCTCGGCCGCCAATACGTCCATTGCATGCTTTAAGAGATCTTTCGACCAAATATTGATATAATGGGCATTTATAAGGTGGCAGACTCTATACGATCACTTAATGGATCCATGTCCTAAGATCTGCCTATAGATTGTCTCCGCGTCGGTTTTACAAAAGCAAAGTATATCAGCGTTCATTTATTCACTTGCTATCAACTGTGAGTTTTATTTGCTATCTCTGTGTTACGCCAAAAATTGCCTCTCTGTGCAGAATACAGTCTTACACAGGAATTCGGGCATGATGGGTAAAAAGTCGAAGAAAGTTGCAGGTGTTTCCCACCCACCAGCTGTAGGACAAGCCGTAGTAAACAGCAAAAAGGGCCTAATATCCGACACCACATGCGCAGGCCTCACCAGAGTAACTTGGCAAGGAACTTATGACTTGATTGAGGTCGAGAAACCGATGCAGAAGGTAGAAGAAGCTACCGCGGATTCATTGAAGAAGTCGGAATGCACTCTCAAGGATTTCGCCGATTCCTTCCTCCATAGGATAGCATCAAGGGAGCAAATTCTCCCATATACCGATGTTGTGAGATGGGCAATTGAAGAAATCCCCATCACAGACAGAACTTTCAGCACAAGGGATGGAAGGATTTTTGGGTCATTTAAGCCAGAAGATCTGAGGCAAATGTATCATTTGCCTAAGTCGGAGAAGGTATACAATAGCGCCTTTTTGGAGAAGTTCGCAAGCGAGAACGAGATTGAGTCCGAACCTATCAAGGACTGGAGGCAAAATCCAAATAAACACAAGCATGAATCCTCCGATAAGTACTCGGTCAACACTTTATGTTCTCCTTATTGCTACGCTGGTATAATGATGTGTAGGTTGTGGGGTTTACACGACTCTGCCATTTTTACCATTGAGATGGTTCCTCTCATGGAGGCAGCAGTGAACAGCACGATTATGGATTGGGCTACTATCCTTTCGGATAAGCTAGCGGTAGCTGTTAGTGACTTTAGGAATAAAACTAGAGTCACTGAGAGGAAAATTCCCCCGTTCTACTATAGTGCATATATCCTAGATACCCTGTGTTTTAATTCCGAATTCCCTATTCTTGGTTGGAGGTGGACCACCCAGGACCCCTCGCCCATTCATATTTACCATCGCAAGATGTGGAAGTCATCCTATAAAAACCACTTGTATCAGATTTTTAATGGTTTCATGGTTCCTGTTTATTATTCAATTTTTGATAAGCCTATTCCAAGGATCTCCTACCTAGCCTCTTTTGACTTGCCAGCAGTGGCTAGTTGGTTTGGTGAAGAGTATTTTACTTATGTTAGAATCTTTGGCAGCCAAGCCAATCCTCATGTCCTCCCCTTATATGTCCCTGACAAATTGCTAGCAAGGGAAATTGCATACCAGATTACAGCTGAGAGTACCACACAGACTCTCAAAAAGGAGAAGAAAAGGGGCTGGCCTACTTTTCCCTTCAAATGTGGAGTCTTCACCCTGCATGATCTGAAACATGCGGAAAAAGAGGCCAAGAAGATTCAAGCTCTAAATCTTGCTACAATTCCGAATAGGGCATTTGACCCAAAGCGAACTGCATATGCCACTTTGGAACATGCCAAATTAGCAACATTTGATCATAAAGAAGATATGTTTGATGATGTTTTCGCCTCAGCCGAATCGATAGGTCAAGCCAAAGAACTCGCCAGGATGCGATACAACGATGAAGGGTTAACTGAGTTTAACAAACTTAGAGAGCAGAGGTTGCAAACTCTGCCTCTAGATTTATTAATGCCAACCCAAGCAGCATCATCAAGCGAGCCTAGCCAACAACAGACAAAGGAACCTCCTGCTACAATGAAGGCCAATAATAATGAGCAGGAGGAGCAACAAAAGAAAGACCAAGAGGAGAAACTAAGGAAAGAACAGGAAGAGCACTTAAGGAAAGAGCAAGAGGAGCGCTCAAGGAAAGAGCAGGAAGATAGACAGCGCAAAGAGCATGAGAACAACCAGCAAAGAGAGCAGGCGGAGATGCGGCAAAAGGAACAGGAGTAGCAAGAAAAGGAAAAACAAGAACAATTGCTGAAGGAGTCTCAGTCTAAACAGACCACCACCGATACTAACATGGGTGCTATCACAGACCCCGAATTGCAAAAGGAATGGCAGTAGTTCAGCACCATTATCAGTGGAGGAAAAGACTCACAAAGTATTGATACTCCTAAAACCAGCAATGTGCAGGATGATACCTCATCTCAGGTTCTAAGCAGAACCAGCGGCCCACCTAAAACTAAGGATGTTGAAGTAATCCCGAAAGGTCCTAGCGACCAAATCACTCTACAAGTAGAAGATATTCCTCCATTGGATGTATTCTACAGCCAAAGGCACAGAGCAGTGGTGAAACGATCGAGGAAAAGACAAAGGCTTGATCAACCTTCTATCTTTCCAGAACAAACGATCACCGGCAATGTAGTGTGGAAGGAGAAACTGGATCCCTCCGATGATCTGACTAAATTGTCACAGTACGCTGGAGCTTATTCAGCTGCAACCATCGATAAGGCATCGGAGGTAAGTCTTTTATTAAAGACTAAAGACCAGGAAATCTCCACGTTACAAACAGAATTAGCTGAGATAAAACAGAGGGTGATACAAACCGAGGAGCAGTTAGCAGCACAACAACAGAGGACAGCGCATGCAGACGAATAGTTAGTGGAGCAACAGCAAATAAATAACCAATTGGCTCAGCAATTGGAAGAAGAAAAATAGAGAATTAATCTAGCAGCGATCCAGAAACAAAATGAATTAACCGAGGCTTTGGAGCAATTAAAAGCGGCGAATGAGCAATTGGTGAAAACCAAGGATGAGCATATCGCTCAAATAACAGCGCAGCTAGAGAATATCAAAGGAGATTCGCAGATAATGGAATTCAGAAAAGAGGCGATGTTGATCAACAATGCGCTGATAGCGCAAGTTAAACTCTTGTCTCAACAACTCTCTCAAGCAGAACCACTCTGCGAATTAACTACAACAGTAAATGAGCAGGTAGAGAAAGCAAGGGATGACTTGAATCAAGCCGATGAAGCTATTACCGCATACCTTGAATGGCAAGATTCAAAATCGGGAAAAGCCTCCAATTTGCCAAGAATACTTGAGGTTCATAAGGATATACTGTTCACAGAATGGCACACACAGGTGTTAAAGGCAGAGAGCAGCTTCAAGGTGCAGATTAACTTCTAACAATTTGGTTGATCTAGTTAACGATACTCTCTACATAGAAAACTTGATCTCCCAGTGTACACCCGGAAAGGTTACTACAGCAAATGCATTGGAGCAAACATGTTATCCACAGTTAGAAGGCAGAGGAAGATTAATCGCCGGAGTAAATAGTTTAAACATGGAAACATATTGGCACTTCCTAGTCAAGCCTCATGAACAAAGAGCCGCCCTCAAATGCTTAACAGATGTCTTTCAATATATGATCACCGACATCCAAGACGCCACCTACACTGCTCAGCTCAGTTCGCAGCTCAACAAACCTCCTGAAATTGAGCCAATGCTTGCCATTAATCAGCTCAGGTTCAAAGGAAAGCAACCGACAGAATGAATCATCCTCCAGCTCCTCAGATCGCCAGCAGAAATAGCAACAAAAAGTTATTGATATCAGCTTAGTTAGCATTTCTGTTTTGTAGATATTTAGATTAGCATAGTATTTATAAACCCTTTCATGTTTTTAGAAAGGGTCGTAAAATTTTGTAATAGACTTAACAGACTGAAGTTTGCACTATTGTGCTTC
>APFE031227718.1:88043-100420 GCA_000404065.3 Pinus taeda
TATTGTGCTTCAGCCTTTATTCTTTTATGAAACTCGACCAGTCGCTTTTACTTTAATGGAGAAATTTCTTGATACAATTGTGCACTATTGTGATTGAGGAATGTTTATGCGTTAAGGGAAGAGCCACACATAGCGATTGATATCTAGGAGTGGCATACAGCTCAAATGGTATTTCTATCTTTGTCTGAAGTCATTCTATGTATGTGAATTGTTATGTAATTATTTTTGCTATCATTGATTGTATGCATGCGCTTTAACAGCACGTCTTATTCATTCCACTATTGGGTGTTTATATGATATGCCTTTACTTTCAATCATGTATATGTTAATGGTATGAATGTGTAAAGTGTAGTAATATCGCTTCAATCACTGCGCTTAACTATTTAAGCACAACAATCTTAAATAATTCAATATCTATGTCTTAAAGATACAGTCATCTATATGTTTATCTTTTAGATATAGAGCATCAAAAGCTATGCTTTAGAGCTCAATAGATTCCCGGGATAGTTTCATTTATTCATATTTTTGTCAATAGTATCAGTCTCTTGCCTATCACTAGTGTTATTTACCAAGCACTCACTCATCCCATTTATCTATTTCTGGGAAACTGGTCCCATTATCCCCAGTCGGAGCCACTATCCCAAACGGAAAAGGAGTTGTACTAAGGTCCGGACCGGGTGGTTTCCCCAATGTTGATGCAGCGATTTTCGAGGCATCAACAAGTATATATATATATATATAAACAACGGGGTGATGCTTCACCTCCCTTGTGAATCTTTAACTACCCTCATGACTATTTGACTTCCTATGACTTTTCAACTTTATATGACTCTTCATATTCGATATGTGTCCTTTGGAATTCCACTTTGCAATACATTTTGAATAGATAATTACACAATCCAAAATAATGATGTGGCACATGAAAACTAATTTCATGACATGACATGACACTGCTGACATGGATTGAATGATGACATGGCAATGCCAAGCCATTCTTGTTGCTACTTGTTATGTGTCTTCTTGAGTATGCTCCTTTTCCCACCTCCATATGGCTTAGAGGTGAGGAGTATTTAATGATATCAAGTCTTGAGTTGTGATTGCAAACTGGTGTCCCTTTAGTTTGTCTTGATTGATTAGCTTGCATAACCAACTACAAATATTCCTTCTAGCAGGTTTCCCTTCTTCATATCCTTCTTCGTCATTCTTTCATGGACTTATAGAGTACCTACATCTATAATTCACTCATCAAAAGATGAAATTAGTCCAATAAAACCCTAGTATAATATGTTGCATGTTGATCCACTAACAGAACCCGAACTAGATTGCACACTGAGGGAGAGGCTCAGTGATTTTGCAATTATGCAACTTAGGCAGTCAAGGGTGAATCTTGGGCCTTAAGACTGCACAACGTGCAGTTCGGGCTAGAATGGGTAGGCAGATTGTGTAGTTTTGAGACTCAGTAAACTGAGCTGAGGGGTTTTTCACTATTTCATCCAACTACGCAATTCTAGAAGGCAGAGAAGACCTGGTGATTTTTCAATTACACAAATCTAGAGCTCAAAGGCTAGGATTGAGCTAAGAGACTGCACAATGCATAGTTGGTTCAGGTTGGAAGAATGAATTATGCAATTTTAAAGGTCGAGGTCCGGGCTTGGGCACTGAGACTATGCAGTGGGCATTCTTGGGAGGTAGGGACTATGCATTGCATGGTTTCGAGAGGTAGGTTTGTAGCTTGAAGGATGGGACTGCGCAATGCACAATTTAGGAAGGTTGTATGAAGTTAAGTTGCTTGATCAGAAAGTTTTCATAATTTTACTAAGTGTGGGATCGATGAAGTTGATGTGAACAGTGATGAGACTCAATTGTGATCACACACTTAGAACACTTGACAACACAAAAACATAGATCATATAGGACACATGAACAACATACTTCCCTTAGCGAAAAAAATTGGCGACAACTTACAACAAGTGCAACACTAAAGATACAATTTGCGACAACCGTGACAACACTTGCACAACAATGCTTACAACTTTGGAAATGAGTGTGAAAGATGTTTACATAGTAAGATAAACTCATTTACAGGAAGGTAACCCCTTGAAACCACCAAAATAAGGTCATATACATTGTGCAACACTTAACATGTGAAAATATGACATTTTTTTTTTCTTGCAAAAGGGACCAAAAACCTTAGAGAAAACACAAACAATGGATTTCAATGTTTGGGATGACAATATGCAAGACCAAGGTAGGCCCCGAAATTTTGTGCAGGCAAAAATTTTGGAGGGTGTTTTAGCAGTGACAACACTTGGTGACACACTAGTAGAATTCCAGCTTCTCTGTCTTGGTTGACTCTTCTATGTAGGGCCTCAGTTCTTTGGGGAGTATTGATTCATTAAGTAGATTACTTTGGCTTCCCCACATACCCCGTGAATAAACATAGTCTCTTTTGTGCCTTCTTGGTTTGAAGAAAATCATAAGATTCAACAATATCACAATGTTTTGAATTGTAAAGGGTAGTGTAGTTTGAGAGCTTTAGATTTCTAGAGTATATTTTTTCATCTCTAGTGATGCTCCACTACCAGTAGGCTTGGAAAGTACCTCGACGAAGTCACTACAGAAACACAAACATTGATCCACTACTAGCGAGCCTTGAAAGTACCCTGATAAAGTTGCTTGCTTCACCTCTCTGCGCAGGAATCCTTTCTCTTCTTTCGTAATATATTTAAAGAGGATTGTGCATTAGAACTTATTTATTTTATGGGCAGAAGAGGGATCCCAAATTATTAAGATTAACAAAGGTTATTATTCAGAGAAGCATATAGATACTTCTGATTTAGGTTTGCTCATTTAGATTTTTCCCCTTTTCCTCTTCTACTAATTGGATAAGCGTGAAAACACCAAAACATAAGAACCAAGTGTGGGCATAAGGCCTCCAGAATAGACACAAGTATCATGGTTCAACAAAAACTCTCCTTACAAATGAATTATGTTTTTTGTCAAAACTTTATCAACCAAAATATGTAACCAACACAAGGAAGGAGGATCGAAAGTTAACCAAATGTTATGGTTTCACAAGACTCTTTTCAATTTAACCACACATAAAGAAGCCAAAAAACAAATTCACACATGATGCTTATTTACATAACAAAAGAAAACACAAGACCACATCAATAAACAAGAAAGAAACAATGTACATAGGGCAGGCCACAACCCCAGATAATTGTTCAAAATAATGTTTCAAGTCTTATCCATTAATAGGAAGAGATTCAATCTTCTTGTCTAGTGATTGAAGACGATATGTGTGTTGGATAATATTTTCATGTATGGTGAATGGTCCAATTCATAGGGATTGGAACTTAGTGTGTTTTACTTTGTCCTCATGTGCTTTGTACCACTTCAAGACTAGGTCACCCACACCAAATTCATTTTTCCCTGCAGACTTCTTATTGAACCACCTCTTGATACGACTCTGGTGAAGGGAAAAAAATTATTTTTCTTTTTGTCTTTCTTCCTACAACTTGTGAAGGGTGTCTATCCTACATTGAATGAATAAGCAAGGCTTGCCTTAAGATTCTTGTGAAAGCTGAAGGGTAGGCAGGTAGATGTCGTTGGTAGGATGACTTATTTTACGTACACCAAGAAGTAAGGAGACATATTCAAAGAAGGTTTTGGCGTGACTCGGTCATCCCATAGGGAATTCACCAAAACGGAGTGCCAATTCCTCTATTCAGAGAAGATGGTCTTCTTGATAATGCTGATGAGTTTTTTATTTGTAGACTCAACAAGAACGTTTCCATGAGGATAGTACTCAACTAAATGTTTCAATACAATTCAATTTTCCAATGCAAAATCACATAACCTTAACGATGAAAAATATGTTGCATTGTAAAAAACAAGTGAAGTCGGAATATTGAACCTGGAAATGAAATTTTTCTTAAGGAAGTTGATGACTTCCTAATCATTCACCTAATTTGGTGGAAGTGCATATGCCCACCGCGTGAAGTAGTTTGTAGTAGTGAGAATGTAGTGGTGTTGCTTTGATGAGTGTAGAATTTTTTTACCAATCACATCTAAGCCTCATTGTTGAAATGGTTCTTCCACTACAATAGGATACAATGGGGTGACAGACTTATTTCCTTTGTCGGCACACTTCTAATAAACCAGACACTTGTCGACATAAGAATCAACATCCTTGAATAATGTGGGCCAATAGAAACTAGCACACATAACTTTGTGCGTTGTTGTGTCACTTGCAAAGTGTCCCTTGCCTGGTCCATTGTGGAGGTCACGTTATACTTTCTCTGAATCGTGCACTTCCAAGCATTTGAGTAGTACTCCATTATGGTGCTTTCTAAAAAGCACCCCATGCACCAACTGATAAGATAATACTTTTAGCCTAAGTGCCCTCTTCTGTCGTGTAGATAAGTGTGAGGGAACTATGTCCTGCTCAAGATACTGGTGCACGTCTGCATACAAAGAGTTTGTGTTAATAGTAGGGAAAGCTCGCTCAACATTATACATTTCAATCTCCTTCTCCCATTCGATGTATCTTCTTCTTTTGCATCTATCGCTTTTGCTGCTAGATGAAATAGACCATGACCCTTGATCATGTGAACTAGCTTGAAATCTAATTCATAGTCTTGCAAACCAGTCATCCAATTCACTCTTCTCTCACCCAGTTCTTGTTGGACAAATAGTGATATGACTGATGGGTGTGGAACAAAGATAATGCAATGATTTTTCAAGGGATAGGGTCAAAATTGTTTCACCGCCTTGTAGACTATGTACGTCTGTTTATCAATGGTGGGATAGTTAAGTTTTGGTCCTTGTAGGCTAACACTCATGAAGGATATTGGTCGCTCATTATTTTTATCATCCTTTTGTGTAACCAAAACGATGAGAGAAGTGTTAGAAGTGAAAGTATAGAGTAGAAAATATTTATTGAAATATGGGTTGTACAAGGCAAGTGCTTCTGCAATAACTTTCTTAATATAAGAAAACTCATCCTTTTCCCTTTGTCCCACTTGTATATCGCATCATTCCTTACCATCTCCTACATGGGTTTCACAATTTGAGCGTAATCATAGATGAATTTGTGGAGAAAGTTAATCTTCTCTAGGAAGGACTGCATATATTTCTTGTTTACTGGAAGGGAATCTACATAAAATCTTTAATCCTTTTCGGGTCTACTTTAATCCCACTCTTTGCGATAATGTGACCCAAGATATTACCCTCAGACACTACAAAAATACCCTTCTTGGGATTAAGAGATATCTCGTATTTACGACATCGCTTGAAAATTTTCTTCAGATGGCATAAGTGGTCATATCTCTTCTTGGAAAACACCATGACATCTTCAAGACAGACCACTATGCTTTTCCTAATCAGTCCACAAAATGCGATGTCCATGGCACGTTGAAATTTCACATCGACATTGACCAACCCAAATGACATTCTTTTGAATGCAAACGTACCCCTCTTTGTTCGAAATGTAGTTTTTAGTCTGTCAAGCTTTGGGACTAGAAAAGAAAACATGTTTGACCCCATACTGTCTGTAGTATTTATTCCATAGACAACATAGGGTAGATATGTTTTTCCGAGGCATAGTTGAAGTTGCAGAAATCAACACACAAGTGGATTTCCTTGAAATTCTTCCTCACTGGGACCAGATTTGATACCCAGGTCGAATGTCGCACTTGTAGATGATTTGAGCATCCAACTGTTTTGTTAACTCCTTTTGAATCAATGATTCAAGCGTCGGATGTACCTTCCGCAACTTATGTTGGAAAGGCTTGGCCCCTTCTTTGATCGGAATGATGTGTTGGATTATTTGAGTGACATAAGTTTAAATCTTGTCATATGTCCATGAGAAAACATATCGATACATATTGAATACGTGAATAAATGATTGTTGTTCTCATGGTGTGCAACAAGTATTGAGATTGAAAAACTTCAAATATTTTTCTATTCCAAGATTTATTTATTCATGTGACAATCTTGAACTATGGGTTTTTCCATTGACTAGCCCACAGAAGGGATTCTACAAATTCTCCAAAGATACCATGCCTTTTGGCATTGGATTTTCCTTGTTTGCTCGAGTTGCATCCCATAACGCTTTCTCGTGCTTGTCTTCATCAATAGCTGCATCCTTTAATACATCAATGTTCGCCATAAAGTGCAGTATCTTTTGGTCATCATTGAAAACATGTAAATTAGTAATATTATCAGGGATGGATGGCTTATAAAGAATTTATATAGAAAAATTGTTCTTAAGCAATGACAACCTAGCAACAGTCTTTGCTAATGCATTTGCAGCTGCGTTACACATTCTAGGAACATAAATAATATTGAAAGCTTGGAAATGAGAATTCAAACTCCATACCTCTTATTGATAACATTTCAGATGAGGTGACACACAATGTATAGTATTACGTACCTCTCATATGACATTATCTAAGTCACCTACTACATGTTTGAGAATTCCAACATTTAGGTCAATGGCCCTTTGTAAGCCCAAGATGATCTGCGGTGTTATTTGTGCACTCGAATTACAGGCCGCTTGAGATCATATGTCTTCTCTTTCGCGTGTCTACTAAAACACAACCAACTCCAGAGCCATCCCACATTTTTGAACCGTCAAAATACAATGTCCAAACATCATATGTACAAGGACTATGTAGTACACTAGTAGTAGTAGTATTACTACTACTTACTATACATATGTCATTTTCACCAGGTGGACTAGGAAGAAGTTCCAACTGTATGTCAAGTGGGACTAGGGATGGTTGAGTAAGATAGCACCTCAAATCAATTTCTAAAAAGCAATTACCAAAGATAAGATCCGTGAAGGAAACTGGCTTCATTTTTTCCCTCGAAGGAAGTGATAATATGTTTCATGTAAGGCTCTGAGTTTACCCAAATTTAATTGTTTCTACCCTTGAATAGAAGCCATAAATGTGACCAGTCCATAGGAAAATGCCCTTGTAGTTTTTTGGACCAGTCTATGCTCAATATAACACCATACGCTTTCGGAATGTCCACAATTATTATATTTATACACTATTGAAATCATTGTGGAATGATAAACGAATAAGCACATTTTTGAGTTCACTTATAGTGTTATGTAACCAACTCACAAAATAGAAGAAAATATAGATCAACGACTTCAAAATCAGCCTCTTCAAGGTGGCAACCTCCTTTACATTACACAAATGAACAATTTTTGGATGATACAAATGACAAGACCTCCTTTCTATATATAGGACTCTATGGGTTCCCAATACAATCAGAGCCTACATAACAATAATATTGTAGGGGCACAATTTTAACAATAGTGGGCTTCTATGGGGCATAATAATAACATGGGGACTATATGGGCACAATAATACAATAAGGAGGTTGCACTAATAACTATAAGGGGTTACACTAGTACTATAGGGACCTAACATGCTCCTCTCCTTCAAAAAGTGTTGTCCTCAACACTTGAGTAGTTATGGATGCTTCTGTATAAAATTCTCATCCTCCCATGTGGAATCTTCAACGGGTAAGTTCTTCCACTTGATGAGATACTCTAAAATTGATCATTTACGTAGCTCTCGATTTCTTGTTTTTGTGACTGCTTCCATTTCCAATATGATTTTTCCTTCCTCGTCAAGTTTTGGCAATATTGTTTGAACTGGGATCTTCTCACCTATAACCTTATTTAAGCATGAAACATGGAAAACTAGGTGCACTCGAGAAGATGCAGGAAGCGCCAATTTGTATTCCATAGTACCAATATTTTGTAACACCTTGTACGGACCATAATACTCTGGTGATAATTTATTATCCTTCTTAGGTTGCTTGAGGGACATTTGTTTGTATGGTTGTAGTCATAGAAATACCCAGTCACCTACATCAAAACATCTTTCGCTGCGATGTTGATCTGCCTGTTGTTTCATTCTATTATGCGCCAAAGTGAGGTTATCCTTTAAGAGTTTGAGAACTTGTTGTTGATGCTCAATGTGATCTTCCACTACTTGAACCTTAGAATTTTATTTTAAAGATGATGTGATGTACGGTGGATGACATCCATAAAGTGCCATAAATGAGGTCATTTTTGTTGTAGTATGGAAGGAAGTGTTATACCACCATTCAGCCAGAGGCAACCACTTGACCCATTGTGTCCGTTTATCAGATACAGAGAAACAAAGATATCCTTCCAAACATTTGTTCACTATCTCAGTTTGCCCATCAGATTGGGAATGATAAGATGAGCTATGAGCTAACTGAGTACCCAAATATTCCACCTCTTGTAATCCAAATAAACATTTGGAGATTTTTTCATATAATTGTTTCTCCTCCAATAATTTGAGCACCCTATCAACATGTTGAACATTATCCTTCCAAGAATTGATGTAGATTAGTATATCATCAAAAATTACTAACACAAACTTTCTAAGGGTTTGAAAATGGAATTCATCAAACCTTGAAATGTAGAAGGTGCAATGTTAAATCCAAAATGCATGACCAAAAATTCATAATAACCCTGATGAGTTCTAAATGTTGTTTTTGGAATGTCTTCAGTCTTCATTTTGATTTGATGATATCTTGAACGAAGATCCAACTTGGTGAAGTAAATTGCTCCATGTAATTTATCCAATAATTCATTAATGACAGGAATGAGAAATTTATCTTTAATAGTAAGCTTGTTGAGCTCCCTATAATCCAGACACATGCACCATGTTCCATCCTTCTTGTGTACCAATACCACTGGAGCAGAGAAAGAACTTTTATTAGGTTAAATTATATCAATCTCTAGCATTTATGCAACCATACGTTCAATTTCACTCTTTTGGGCATATGGATATCTATAAGGCTTGATGTTTGGGGGAAAACTTCTTGGAATGAAATGAATAACATGATCATGATCACAAATAGGTGGGAGGCCTTTGGGAGTCTCAAAAACCTTGGAATGATTGTCCAAAACGTTTTGGAGATCTGGAGAAATAGATGATTTCGATGTGGGAACCTCTAGTGAACATAAATGTGCAATTACACCCCGTTGTTCCTTCTTTAGAAGCTTTGTCATGCTGTTAGAGCTGATTATCTTTTTCGGTTTCCCTTCTATACCCCTTAATTCAACTTCCTTTCCTTCCAAAAAAAAATTCAAGAAAAGTTCTTGAAAATTAAAAGTTATCGTACCCAAAGATTGTAGCCATTGGACTCCTAGTACAACACCTGCACCACCCATTGGAATGGAAATCATTGGACTAGTCAAGATATATTCTCCCATGGATAGCTTGATATTATGGCACTTTGCAAAGCAATTTATGGTTCCTCCATTTGCAACAATTACTTGACACTCTGGTGCCAGATATAGGAAGCAACTCAATTCCTTGGTTATCTTACAATGAATAAAATTATGGGTACTACCCGAATCAATAAACACTATTACCTTTTTCTTCTTAATATGCCCTTCTATCTTGAGAGTTTGAGGAGTGGTAATTCCTATCAATGCATTACAAGATATGGTCATATTCATTTCTTCTTTCTGTGGGATTGGTTCCTGGTGTATATCCTCTTCTGTTGACGTTTCTTGTTCCTTTTCTTGCTCCTCTTCCCCACCTATGTAAATTAATTTATTCTCAGAACACTTATGATATTTAGTGTATTTTCTATCACAATTGTAACAAAGCCCTTGTACTATTTTTTCTTCCAATTGTTTTGGTGTCAACCTTGTAGGTGGTGAAAGGCTAGAAGAAACAACACTTCCATATTTATAGTTGTGAGTGGTAGGCTTCCTTGTTGCCATAATTTTTCTTTCCATTTTTCTTGTCAACCTGAATGCCTTCTCCAATGAATCAAGTTCCCAAAGGTGAACCTTATGTTGGATGTTATCCTTTAAAATCCCTATGAACACATCAATCCTATGCTCCTCTAGAATATCTTTTACCCTTATATTCAATTTTTGGAAGTCCTCAATGTGCTCCATCATTGAACCCTTTTGTTTGAGATTTATCAATTGGATAAAAAAGGTGTTGCTTTTTGTATCCTCATAATGTTTTATCATTTCTTCCATAAAAATTTCCCAAGTGACAAATTGTTCACGAGAGCAAAGCCATCGATACCATACAAATTGATTTGGTTCCAAATATAAAGTTGCAATGCGTACCTTTTCTGTGTTTTTCACGTTATGGAGATCGAAATATTGCTCCATATGTAATATCCATGTTACGAGATCCTTGCCATCAAAATTCTTCATATCAATCTTTGGAACACAGTGGGTCTTCAATCCAACATTAGAGTCTATGAAATCAGGATTAACATTTCTTTTGTTCTCACCATGAGTTTCCTTTACTACTTTTCACCATTAGTAAGAATTTATTGTAGCAACTTTGTCAAATATGTCTTCAAATCTTCCATGTTTCCTTTATTTTTTTCTTCTATACCAACCATATTAGCTTCCATGTACTTTTAATTCCTTCAAACTAATTTTTCAACCAAACTTATGCAAAATTAAAAAAAAGCTACACACATTTTTTCACTTTGTAGGAGCTCGATATTGAATCTGTTGTACCTCTGTAATTTCAGATCTTCAAGATCTGAAATTGTGTCCTACGGTATCCCTTTGAGTCCTCTTTACAACCCCACAAGTATGATCTGTAGGTTTTAACCCTGTACAGAAATTACCTACATACGAATTCTAAAACATAGAAAATAAAAAATGTGAGAGCATAACACATAAAACACATAGACATAGAAATGTTCCCCTGGATCCCAAAATCGGGATTACGAGCTTGCTTTTTCATTATATTCCTTTCAATGTTATAATACATATTTATACATGCTGAAGCATCCAATACCATGGACCGAAAAACCATCGTGTCCAAAACCATTGACTGAAAACCATAGGTAGGTTCGCCCAACCTAATATAGGGTCCAAAAAAAAAATTTCCCAGGGCGCTGCCCAGACCCCGTAGAGAGGGGCTACCCACCCCACTCAAACATCCCTTGTGACCCCCCCGCTGCGTAATCAGCGCAATGAAGGGGGGGCTCCTTCCCCCTTTAACCCCCCAGTTCACTACGTGGGTTAGTCGTGGAAAGAATATAACTCGACCCAGCATTATCCCACTTGTTGTTTTCTTTCCACAGGGGGCCATAAGAGATTTTAGTCATTTTTCCAACCCTGAAATGCCCATTGTTTCTCTACACCAAGAGAACTTCTCAGAGCTCATAGATTTTGTCAATGCAACTGCAGTATTCTTCAAAGTGTCCACCTTTACCAGCAACACCTTTTTGTCTTCTATCATATCCCTCACAAAGTGATACTGAACATCAATGTGCTTTATCTTTGAATGATAAAAGGTTCTTTGCCAAGAAAATTGCACTTTGGCTATCACAGTCTATCCTTATAGCTCTTTGTACTAACCCCATACTTGAACACAATCTCTGCAACCAAACTGCTTCCTTGCTTGCATGAGTGGCTACCATGTATTCTACCTCTATAGTTGATAATGCTAATACAGATTGTTTCTTACTCATCCAACTGACTGCACCTCCAAATAGGTTAAACACATACCCACTTGTAGATATCCAAAACAAAGCCACGGATATCCAAAACTCTGTCCAATCCTGGTCTTCCTTGGTAGCACAAACCATAATCACTAATGCCACGCAAATACCTGAAAACCCACTTCACTACTATCCAATGCTCCTTCCCTGGTTTGACATAAACCTGCTCAATACTCCCACTGTATGTGCAATGTCTGGTCTAGTATAGACTATTGCATACATCAGGCTACTGATTGCACTTGCATATGGAACACGGGACATATCCTCTTCATCTTCTTGTGTCTTGAGACACTGTTCAGCAGATAACTTTACACCTACATGAATAGGAACCTTCACCGATTTACTATCTTACATATTAAACCTCTGCAATATGTCTTGACATACTTCCTCTGGTTTAACCAGAGCTTCCTCTTTGCCCGATCTCTTTTAATTTCCATGCCCAAAATGTAGTTTGTAGCACTAGTATCTTTCATGTTGAATTTGGAGGACAATTGGGTCTTCAAATCCTGGATAATTTCTTTGTCGTTTCCAACCAGCAACATATCATCCACATACAAGACCAGATAAATAACATGGTCACCAATTAATTTAAAATACACACAATGATTTGCTTTTCTTCTGGTGAAGCCAAGTCCTCGTATAAATGTATCAAATTTCTGATACCACATCATTGGTGACTGTTTTAACCCATACAAAGACTTCTTTAACTTGCATACCAGTTCCTTCTCACCCTTCACCACAAAGCCTTCATGTTGCTTCATGTAGATTTCCTCTTCCAAATCCCCGTGAAGAAATGTTGTCTTCACATCCATCTGTTCTAC
>APFE031227718.1:100826-116950 GCA_000404065.3 Pinus taeda
ATCACCAAAATCAAATCCCGGCACCTGGGAATAACCTTCTGCTACCAACCGAGCTTTGTATTTCTCCACCTTCCCTTCTGCATTTGTCTTCTTCTTGAACACCCATTTGCTGCCAATGGGTTTCCTTCTAGCTGGCAACTCCACCAGATCCCAAGCCTCATTTTTGTGCAAAGATGCCATTTCATCAACCATGGCCTCTTTCCAGAGTTTTCTATCCTCTGAATCTATTGCTTCCTTCACAGTTCTGGGATCATCATTAGTAATAGATAAAGCAAAAATTGAACAGAAAGTAGATGGACTATACCTTTCTGGTCGCCTTCTTTCTCGAACTGATCTTCTTACACCCGGAGTTTGTGGCTCTGCATCTTCTAATTCCTTCTCTACTGTAGAGTCCGATTCTTCCTCCTTTAGCTCAAACTTTATCTTCTCAGGTTCCTTTGGTTGGACTTCATGTTTAATAACATCTTTCACCTCTCTGAACACCACATCTCGGTTGTACACAACCTTCCTTATTGTTGGGTTCCAAAGCTGATAACCTTTTAAACCATCCTTATACCCAAGAAAGATTCACTTTTCAGATTTACTATCCAACTTGGTTCGTTTCTCCTTTGGAACATGTACATACGCATCACATCCAGATACCCTCAGATGTGAAAGAGAGGGTTTCTTACCAGTCTATACCTCTTGTGGAGTCTTATCCTCCAATGCTAATGAAGGTGATTTGTTGACCAAGTAACATGCTGTCTCCATTGCCTCTGCCTAGAATTCATGTCCTAACCCGACACCACTGAGCATGCTTCTTGCCCTTTCCATCAATGTCTTGTTCGTTATTTCTGTAACTCCATTTTGCTGAGGTGTATATGGAGTAGTCTTCTACCGTGCTATACCACACTTCTTACAGAATTATTCAAATTCCTTACTGCAAAACTCTCCACTGTTATCTGTCCTCAGCGCCTTTATCTTCTTCTCTGTCTGGTTTTCCACCAGAGCCTTAAATTCTTTAAACCTGTCAAAGACTTCAGATTTCTTCTTAAGGAAATATATCCATGTATTCCTTAAGAAGTCATCTATAAATGATATATAGTACATAGACTTACCCAGTGATGGAACCTTCACAGGTCCAAACACATCACTATGCACAAGCTCTAATATCTGTTTCACCCTCTTCCCACTAGAGGGGAAACTCACACGATTTCGCTTCCCATATACACAATTTTCACAGAAATCAAAATTCAGAGAGTTATTACTCATACCTTCTACCATACCTTTACCATGAAGTATTCGAAGGCCCTTCTCTCCAATATGTCCAAGCCTTTGATGCCACAGCATGGTCTTCTCTCCAGAGACCACTAGATTTTTAGCTCCACTTTTAGGAACCATAGAACTGTTGCACCCATCAACAATAGTGCTACCTTGCAACTTGTACAGAGTTCCAATCCAAAATCCCCGCATCAATACTAGTGCTCCCCAAACCATCTTGCAGGTATCTTTCTCGAACACTATCTTGACACCTGCATCTTCCAGCTTGCTTACAAAAATCAGATTTCTAGCCAATGCAGGAATATGTAGAATACTCGAAAGTGTTCTAACCCTTCCACCTTGCAAGTTCAACTTTACTTTTCTGCGACCAACGATTCTAACCTTCCTATAATCCCCCAAGAAGACATCACCACTATCGTATTTCTCATACTCGCAGAACCACTCTCTATGGGGAGTGAAGTGAAAGGATGCACCTGAGTCAATCAACCATGCCTCATGATCTACATGTGTATTTGAAGAAGCCAAGTACACATCCCCACCTTCATTTGAGGTGGTTTTCACCTCTACAGAGGAGCATCATCAGATCCCTTTCCTTTATCAGGAGCTTTAGATTTACAGTCCCTTTTGAAGTGCCCTTCCTTTCCACATTTCCAGCACTCCACCTTTACAGGTTTTCCTGGAGATTTAGATCTCCCTCTAGATTTAGATCTCCCACTCGATGACTTATTTTTGTTTTTGTTCGGGGACCGTCCTCGTACAGACAAGGCATCACCATTCTTTCTCTCTATATTTTTCCATCTTATCTCCTTTGTCAGCAAGGCTGAGAGTATTTCATCAAACTGCAAGGCAGTTTCATTGCTAATTATTGCAGTAACCAGACTATCCCACGAATTTGGTAGAGAACAAAACAAATTGATGCACTTATCTTCATCTGAAATTTTAATATCAATAGATTCTAACTGACTTACCATAGTATTAAATGCGTTCAGATGCTCTGTCACCGAGTCTCCATCTTTCATCCTCAGGTTATACAACGTTTTCCGCAAGAACAGTTTATTCACCAGAGACTTAGATTGGTACAAAGTCCCTAATTTGTCCCACAAAGCCTTCGCCGTAGCTTCCCTTGATACATTCAACAATACTGAATCTGAGACACATAATCGTATTGTGCTTTTTACCTTCTGATCCAACTTCTTCCATTCTTCATCGAACACTCTTGTTGGTTTAGTACCTGGATCTACCACGATCCACTGATCTTCATCCACCAATAGATCCTCCATCTTGAGTTTCCACAACTCAAAACTCTGACCATTAAATTTATTGATCTCTATCTTTTCACTGCTCGTCATCTTCTTTTACCACCAGAATCGATCTCGCAGATCTCCCATTGAACAGGGTCTACCACAGGCCTGAGCGAAACCCCCCAGCAACAAAGGCGTCCCCTTGAAGCTAAAACAACTCTGATACCAAATGTAGATTTTAACCCTGTACAGAAATTACCTACATATGAATTCTAAAACATAGAAAATAAACAATACGAGAGCATAACACATAAAACATATATACACAGAGATTTTCCCCTGGATCCCAAAACCGGGACTACTAGCTTGATTTTTCATTATATTCCTTTCAATGTTATAATACATATTTATACATGTTGAAACATCCAATACCATGGACCGAAAAACCATCGCGTCCAAAACCATGGACTGAAAACCATAGGTAGGTTCGTCCAACCTAATATAGGGTCCAAATTTTTTTTTCCTGGGGTGTTGTCCCAGACCCCATAGAGGGGGGCTACCCACCCCCCTCAAACCCCCCAGACAGGTGGGGTTGTCGCCCCCCTGTGACCCCCCCACTGCACAATCACCGCAACGAAGGGGGGGCTCCGCCCCCCCTCTAACCCCTCGGTTCACTACGTGGGTTAGTCATGGAAAGAATATAACACAACCCAACATGATCAAGATTTGATTCACTAAGGAAGAGCTATGTTAAATCTCCCACGATGACCTGATTATAGACTAATTCAGTAGAGCGAACTTGTACGAAGTTCTATATGTCACTCGTTTGACCTTAAGACCTAAAATAGATACAAAGAAAACTAAAGGCCATCCTCTTTCTTTAAAATTTTTCTAAATTTCAATATGATGCTCAGAGAGAAAGTTATGACGATTTTCCCCAGGTCACCTTTTTGGGATGTAATTCGGAAGCGTCCATAAACCCTAAATGTCTTGGATGATATCTACAAACATGTAGCGAAACAAGATCTGAAATTTGGGCTCGAGCTTCAGCAATATATCTTCTCAAATGGGTTTTAATTTAAGAGTCAGAATCTTCGTAGGAAAAACTTATAGTGACAATTCCACGATAACCTATTTGCGATGGAATTCTGGAGCTTGCAAAAACGCTAACTTCCTCAGATCATATCTACGAAAATATAGCGAGAAAAGATCTGAAATTTGGACCCGAAGTTCAGAATGATTCTAGATCAAATGGGTTTTTGTTTTAGCTTTTAAAACTTCATAGAGAAAAAGTTATATTGAAAATTTCACGATGCCCTGTTTGGAGCAGCAAAACCCTAGAATCAGGAGGAAACCTCCTTTACATTATAAAAATGAACAATTCTTGGATGATACAAATGACAAGGCCTCCTTTCTCTATATAAGAGTCTAAGGGGTCTCAATACAATCAAATCCTACATAACAATAATATTGTAGGGGCACAACAATAACAATAATGGGATTCTATGGGGCATAATAATAACAACATGGGGACTATATGGGCACAATAATACAATAAGTGGGTTGCACTAATAACAATAATTGGTTACACTAGTAGTATAGGGACCTAATGAGTCTTGTCTCGTTGAATGATCTATGCATCGGTCTTATCCCATTTTGAATTAATTTTATTAGCTACAAATAAGGGCATTACATCTACAGATGCACCAAAATCAACTAAGAAATTGTGTACATTATAGTTGAAAATTTCGAATGTTAACAAAAGTGGAGGGCAGAGTGTGTTTGCATCTAATGTTAAAGCATTAACAATAGATTATAGGGGACTAAAGGAATTACGAGATCCCTTCTGTGAAAAAGCATTGTTACTTGAGACAAACTGTTCGAGAGCACGAAAAAGAAGTTCCTACTAGCTCGTGATCCTTGTAAGTTCAAAGAGAAAAATGTTCGCACGATATTTATTCATATCCTCAACTATGTTGTAATCTAGTGTGAGAGTCATTGTTGAAGTGTCTAGAGGAGAAACTTGGTATGCGACTTCCAAAATGGTAGACTTACTTTTACTGTTCGTGGAAGTACTTTTCGTTGTAGCAACATTTCCAGAATTGCTCTAATTGTTATGTGCTGAGTTGACAGGCAGTGTAATATTTCCTAGCAAATTATCTTTCAATTTTTGCCTGATCAACTCTCACTCAAAGACTGACCCTTGGATTCTAAATTCGTACTAGCTGTTCTGCTTTTGGGTCAAGTCCTCACTTGGTGGTTTTTCTTTGGCACTCTTCTTTTCAGCTGCGTAAATGCAATTGAATGTATTAACTGTGTCCAACTCTCATAGTTTAGTCGGCAGCATCATTCTCTTCCTTCTCTTCCATCGGCTTAGTCTACTCATCTAAAAGCATTGTATCAATGATATGCGTAGCAAGAGTGTTCATGTTGTGGTTCCATTGCAGGCATATTTTTTCTCAATGATATTCTTGATGAAACGAGCAATATTGGTCCATGCCCATACTCTCAACATTCAACACAACATTTGAGCTCTGCGCAGACTTGGCTAGCTAGTTGTTGCCCTGCCGGAGTTGGGTGCCCTTCTCATAAATATGAATTTAGGAGGCTTTCTACTCATGATGGTATCACTTGACCTTTGTTTTAACTCTGCCAACTCATTGGAAAAAGACTTGATGGTGCGGGTCAAGCTCTTAAGATCAATTACTTCCTTCTTCTTGGCCTTACTTACGAAGGCTTGAGACCTTTTTCCAGTTTCTTTGGAGTCCTTTGATGGCTCATCATATGTGATTACTCAAATTGCATGCAATTACTTTTCAACTGCAATTGCCTCTTCATAATTTTCAACCAAAGTTGGCTTCACAGTTCTCTTCACGAACTACATGATGCTTGTCGATAAGGAAGATGTGTAATACTCAATGGTGATGGAGTCATGAGGTTTCATATTTTCCATAAATTTATTCATAATGTGATTAAAACTCTGATTAAAATATTTCATTTTCTCTTTTTGATCCATCTTAAGATTTCCCAACTCTCTTAATAACATCGCAGGGGTTTTTTCTTCAGCGAATTTTTCAAGAAAAATCCTTTTAAACCCCTTCTAATTCTGGATAGAATCCAAAGAAGAATGTGGTACCATACAACTTCTCTGCCATCTATGGTACATGAAAAAAGTCTACATGCAACATCATCGTAATGTACCTCTAGCATTTGTAGATGTAGGTAGAAGTTGTTTAAGTTGTCCTCCGTCTGCACTACTTTGTCAAGGTCATACTTCATTAACAGATTCTTCGGGTGCCTTGACACCTTGTGTAACACACTCGACAATGCAAGAGGGCCCCGAGTCATCCAATCCAGATCTTGGTTTTCCATATCTTCGTCTTTGTGCTCCTCCTCTTCATAAGAGTCTAATGAATCTTCTTCTTCTTCTCTGGAATCTGGTAGACCTTCTTCTTCTTCTTCACCACCTAATACATGCAAAATATGGTATGAGAATACGAAATTGTTTGCATCACCTCCATTAAAAGATGGAGGTTGCTCTGGTTTATAGGCACTTTCTGTAGTCTCTCCTAGTTCTTCAAGATTGGTGAGAACCATATCTTCGATTGTTGAAACCATTAACCTAGTGGGAGTGGTTGAGTTCTTCTTTGGAAAATAAGGCATTTTGTGTACTTTAGGAATAAGTTCGATAGCCTTTGCAAATTGTTGGGTTATAGGTCGAATGGTCCAGATGTGCTCGTAGGAGATTTCACAAGTTCGTTCAAGGCTGAGCTAAGAATATCCTCCAACTTTAGGAATATGGACAAGGGAGGTGCTAGGAATATTGATGCCTTGACTAGAGGATGTATGGTAAGGGTGGGTGAGGTTATCAGTGATAAAATCTGGTGGCCATCATCTTAGCACTAGAAATGTTGACCATGTTGGATCCACCAACATTTGAGGGGTCTCCCCGATATGTGCTCCAAATTAGACCTCACATTGTTTGGGATAGGATCCCCATCCAAAATATGGCCCGATTACTAGTTTCCTAAAGATTTTCCTTGGCTCTAACTGTTAGCAAGAGAGAGGAGTGCAAATGTGCCTTCGAAATGCAACTAAGTGTGCCTGGTGAGTGTTCGGTTGTAGATGTGTTAAGGTTCTTCTACTACGAAGGAAAAGGAAAGTGAACCTCTAGGAGAGAGGTAATAGTACCACTATGGTAGAAACACACACAAACAAGGGATATCCACCTAGTATCTAGTGGAATATTCCACAAGGATGCGACGAGTGTTGCAACCACTATAACACATTCTCAATATGATAAGTACTAAAATAACCAAAATTGTTCAACTACTTTAATACAGGTGAGAAAAACACGAATCATAAACGTTCACATAACATTATTACAAGAATTCATAATCCATGCATGAAGAACATGCTGGCCACCAGGCTTCATATATTAAGTAAAAGTCCCAATACACATGTATACATCGAAGACCACTAGCTCCAATAGTGGAGCATTGGAGCCACCACTTACTCCTCAAAAGAACTAGGTTGTATCTCTAATTCTTTACTGGAGGAGCCAAGGTGAAAATTCCTCTGCTCATACAATGAGGGTGTATATATATAACCAATGGGGTGATGTTTCACCTCCCTTGTGACTCTTTGACTACCCTCATGACTGTTTGACTTCCTATGACTTTTCAACTTTACATGAATCTTCATGTTCGGTATGTTTCCTTTGGACTTCCATTTTACAATACATTTTGAATGTATAATTTCATAATCCATAATAATGATGTGGCATATGACGACTCATGACATTACATGACATGGCATGATACTGCTTACATGGACTGCATAATGACATTGCAATGTCAAGCCATTATTGCTACTCCTTGCTATGTGTGTTCTTGAGTATGTTCTTCTGTCCACCTCCATATGCCTTAGAGGTGAGGAGGCTTCAATGATATCAAGTGTTGAGTTGTGATCATAAATTGGTGTCCCTTTGCTTTGTCTTAATTGATCAGCTTGCATAACCAACTACAAATATGTCTTCTAGCATGTTTCCCTTCTTCATCATCCGGTCATGGACTTATAGAGTACTTGCATCTACAATTCACTCATGACAAGATGACATCAGTCTGCTAAACCTCTAGTATAAGGTGTTGCATTTTGATCTAATGATTGAACCAGAACTAGGTTGTAGGATGAGGGAGAGGCTCAGTGACTGTGTAATTGTGCAACTCATGTAGTCAGGGGTGAAGTTTGAGCCTTGAGACTACGTAATGAGAAGTTCGGGTTGGACTTGGCAGGAAGATATCATATTTTTGAGACTCAGTGAGCCGGGTTGAAGGGTTTTGCATTTTTCAGCCAACTGTATAGTTCTAGAAGGCAGAGCATACCTGGTGATTGCACAATTGTGAATCTTAGGAGCTCAAGGGTTGTGCTTGAGCTCAGAGACTGTGTAATGAGCAATTGGGTTAGGTTGGAGGGTTGAATTGCGGAATTTTGGAGGTCAAGGTTCGGTCTTGGGCACTGAGACTACACAGTGCCTAGTCCTGGGAGGTAAGGACTGCGCATTCCACAGTGTGAAGAGGCAAGGTTGCAGCTTGAGGTCTATGACTGCATAATGTGCAGTTCAGGAAGGTCAGATTAAGCTAAGTTTCTTAGTCAAAAAGTTTTCAGAATTTAATTAAGTGTGGGATCGATGAAGTTGATGTGAACAATGATGAGACTCGACTATGATCACACACTTAGAACACTTGATGACACAACACCATAGATCATCTAGGGCACATGAATAACATACTTCCCTCAACGTGACAACTTCGCAACGACTTATGACAAGTGCGACACTAAAGATACACTTTACGATAACTGTGATGACACTTGTGCGATAGTGCTTACAACTTTGGAAATGAGTGCAACAGATGTTTACATTGTAAGATAAACTCATTTACACAAAGGTAACCCCTTGAAACCACCAAAGCAAGCTCATATACATTGTGCAACACTTAACATGCGAAAATATGACATTTTTCTTTTCTTGCAAATGGGACCAAAACTCTTAGAGAAAACACATACAATATGCAAGACCAAGGTAGGCTCCAAAATTTGGTGCAGGCAAAAATTTTGGAGGGTGTTATAGCAACGACAACAAGTTCCATAAAATTTTTGAAGGGGGTGAATTTATATCAATGGTTTGTGGGACCATTCAAAGTCATAAATAAGAAAGGGCCAGTGGCATATAGGCTTGCATTACATGCATCATTGGCACATATACATAATGTGTTTCAAGTGTCTTTTTTACATCACTAGACTTCAAATCCTTCACATGTTATTGACTTGAGTCGTTTTCGGGTCACAGATGAGGGGGTGATGATAACATAAGTAGTTTTGATTTTGGACCAACGAACTCTTTAACTTAGATGATGACTAGTAGACCATGTAAAGGTCCTGTTAGACAATTATAGTCCTAGTATGGCCTCTTGAGAGGATGTCGAGGAGATTAATCATCATTTTCTTTCTTATTTTGAGACTTTGGGACGAAATCTAAATTTAAGAGGGGGTGTATGTAATGCTCCTCCCTAGTTAACACGAGATTTACGCTACCTTGACTTGGATACATCATTTGATTATACATTATGATTTGAGGGCATTATCATGATAATCTAGAGATTTTATGTATTTTGATGAGATTTGTATTTCATGATATTATAATATTTTGATTTCATTATGATGATGATGATGTTGATTATGAAGTTTATATATGATCTACTAGATGATAGTTATATCATGTTTATCAACTTTTACTAAATATTTCCAGAGTCTGGTAGGAAATGAGGATTGTGGACACAAACCATGTAACCATGATAGTTTGAGTCACATTGTAATTCATGTTTATGTTTTGATATTTGATCTTGATGAAAATAGTGGGTATTCTTATATGAATTATACTGATGGATGTTCTCACATTTTTGTAGGCACTAATAAGTGCTGATTGGACAACCCACATATGTATCATGGGGTTGTAGGTGAAGGAGACCAGACATATTTGGAGGTGTATGATCAATGTCCTTGATCATACCTTCTAGCACTCCAACTATGGCTTATAATGAAGTGCGTGGGTAACTTATCCTTGGAGCCGCACAATGTAGGAAATAAGGCCTATGAACAAAATCCATACCATGATAGTTTGAGTCACATTGTGATTCATGTTTATGTTTTGATATTTGATCTTGATGCAGATACTGGGTATGCTTATATGGATTATATTGATGGATGTTCTCGTAGTTTTGCAAGCACAAATAAATGTTAGCCGAACAAACCCACATATGGGTTGTGGGGTTATATGTGAAGAAGATCAAACATCTTTGGAGGTGTATGATTAGTGTCCTTGGTCATACCTTCTAGCACTTCAATTGTGACTCACTATGAAGTGCGGGGGGGTACTTATCCTTGGAGTTGCACAATGCCCTAAGGGTTGGACCATGGCTATGGTCCCTCATGAAGCACTATTGGGGGATGTGCATTAAGGGGAGCCTTGTTACTCAATCACCACAAAAGTATCAACAAGGGAAATGAAGAGACTATTCAGTTTACATTTCAACAATATTTATTTCCCTTACTCGGATCACAGGTATTTGAAGGCCAAGCTATAGCACCATTGAAATGCGAAGTTCTTGAAAGGCATGAGAGTTATCACCCTCAACACCAAATGAAAGATAAAAAAATTATTGTGATTTAGGTTAATTTATAAGTCTTATATTATAATAATTATAAAAAATCTTCTTAGAAAATTAATTTAATATTAAATTATCTAAAGTATAAATATTAACTTTGAAAATAACTTAATATGAAAAATAATAATTAAAAAAGAAAACTAGAGTTAGTAAACTAATCTATATATATATAATTTATTTAAACACTCATTATTCATTATTTTTAACCAAAATATCTACAATAGATTGTATTTAATATTTTACGATTAAAATATATATGATTAAACTGAGAGGTTTAACATTCAAATGAGTATTTATTAAATATATTATATATAAATAAATAAAAGCAAAAATACATAATTTATGTGAAAACACTCCAAATCTAACCATATATACTTTTATACATATAATTTTAATTTACACATCACTATTCATTATTTTAAACCAAATATCTAGCAAAGATGTATTTAAAATATTTTAAGGATTAAAATATATATAGTTAGATTGGGAGGGTTTTCACATCAAAATGAAAGTATTTATTTCTTTATATTATTAATTTATTATATTCATAAATAAAAGTAAAATAAATAGAAAAACAATATCCAAATTTAACCATATTATACCTTTAATAGTAAAATATTAAATAACATTCTTTGTTAGGTATTTGTTTACTGTTAATTTTTATTATTATTTAAATTTAAAAAATAATATATTAACTATTATTTATATTCAATGTTTGATGTATTTTATTATTATTTATTATTAAATTATATATATAATAAATTAAATCAACAATACATCATTTGATGGAAAACCTCCCAATCTAACCATATATACTTTGCGTCGGTAAAAATTAAAGGCACTTTTGTTAGGTAATTTGGTTACTGTCATTTTATTGTTATTTAAATTTAAAATAATGAATATATTAATATTATTTAATAATTCAATTGTTTGAATTGCAATCAAATGTTGGTATACATCAATTAAATTCTAGGAAATTGCAAGGCCATGCTGTAACATCAATGCCGTTAAAGGTATAGAAATATTGGGATGGATAAGATTCCATAAATGAAAATATCAGGTGATGCTATGATTAAAATTATTTTTATAATTTTTAAATAACCAATACGAGTGGATGAAACCATCACATTACAATGGTTTTTTTTATTATTATAATAATTAACGCATTACAATGTTGATTGCTAAGTTTTTAGTTTTAATACTTTGATCTTTATAGTTGGAGTCAAGGGAAAAAGATCACATTTTTAATTTTATAATTAAGTTGAACTCGCTTGAGAAAGGGACAAACAATGGATCAAAGTTTTGAGGGAAAGAGATCACATTTTTAATTTTATAATTAAGTTGAACTCGCTTGAGAAAGGGACAAACAATGGATCAAAGTTTTGAGGGACTTTGTTTGTTTTGGATTTAACACCTTCAATAACTATATCCTGTCGAATTAAATGCTGGAATCCTTTGACAATTTTTTTTTAAGGTGATATAATTTGAGCTAAACTGGGTTGGAAGTGTCACTAGTAGCTCACTAAATAAGAACATGGAATGGTATGGGTAGGCTGTGTGAAGGGACTTATATGAACTTCTAGATATATGCACATCACTAGTGGAAATGGGGTGAGCTTATTGGAATTGATTCGAGGGTGCATTTCATTGTGTTAAACACTGTGATTATGGTTTGAAGCCACTCAAACCATTGTGGGAGGTTGTGTTTGTGTATTGTTTGAATGATTGAATTTCAACAATTATGTGCTTGTTTTAGGTTGACGAATCACTTAGTGCTTGTATTTTTGCTGACAAATAACTTAATGCTTGCTTTTAACTCATGAACCACTAAGTGCTTGCCTAGCAGTTAATTTTACCACAGGGTGCTTGCAATCAGATTGACAAACCACTGAGCGCTACTAATTTCTTGCTAATTAGTTTATGAATCGCCCTCATAATGGATTCAATCCTCAACAACTAAACAACATGCCTATATCCTTGAATTTTGGGTGTACCTTGTGTCTAAACATTGAAAAATAATAAAGTCACTAGGGTGCTTACTCCCAGAGAGTAGTTGATGAGACACCTAAGTAGTGGACTCCCACTAGATTCCATCTCCTGAGTGTTTGACCCATCCATTGGTGTGAACTTATCCCTGTGCAAGTGTCCCTCAAACTCTGGATCTGGACTGGGGGTGGCCAAATGCAAGAAAGATTGCAGTGTAGCTGGCCTATGGTTAGGTGGATAGTGGAAATCCCTTCTCTATTTTTTAGTTCAATTAACATACTCAAATAAGTAACATCGTTATGCATATTTGATTCATGAATATTGTTCTACGCCTAATGTGATAGTAAGTTGATATATGCTTCTGTATGAATCATGATTGAGTGCTTGAGAGAATTATATATCTCTCGTTGAAGCTACTCTATGTATTTATGGGTACATGAATATTTAGTAGCATTAATTCTGATGTAGAGTTTAGAAACTACATACAATTTAATATATTATGGATTTATTAAAGATATCATTAATGCTGAGAATGCTTATTTGGTGAATTGCTAAAATTATTGTGAAAGATTATGCTCACTTACACATAGTGGTGTATGTTCAACGATTTATTGTTCAATTGGGTTTGCAGTGTTCCTAAACAAGCATGCAATTGGCATGTCTTCTTGATAGGATTTGGTAATTATCTATTCCACTACAAAAAACTATTTAAATTACAATAGACAATCAGGTTGGAATGTATGCACTAGTGTAGTTTTGGCTTTAGGAGCCAATTCTTTCCAATACTTATAATTTATAGCAAGTTGAGAATATTTTAGTCCCTTACACTCATCTGAAAAAAGCCTTGATTAAACTATATGTTTATTCCTATATATTTTTGAATTCTATATTATTAGTATCATTTTTTATTACTTTAGTTCATATGAGGAGATCTTTTCCTATTTACAAACTTTACCTTTAGTTTTGAATTTTTTTATGATGCTTCATGTAGGCTTGCCACCTCATTATGACTCCAATTTTCAAGGACGAACGTCAGTGATTTATATAGGCCGGTACTTAGGTGCCTTATTTATTGCCATATCTCACCATCGCCATATCTTTTTGTACAAGACACAGAAAATCGCCCATGTAACAAATTTGTGGTGTCCATGCCAAAATGGTTGTGTGAAGGGGAACATGGTTGAAATATCAAATGTCTAGAATGCTAATTTCCACAAACATTATGAAACACAAGTATAGTGAGTGAAAAAATGTGTTAGCAGCCACATTGTGGAAGGATCTACATGCCTTTATTATAAACTTATTTATGATGAATAAAGATGAATAATCGAAGTTAGTCAGGTCATTTTCGTCAGCATTTACAATTATATTTTAAAACTATAAATTTATATAAAGCAAAGATACATATAATGCATATTGTAAAGATAAATGGCACCCTCCAGTAGAGGAGGAATTATACTCATTTGTCAATTAATATAACCCTGAGATATTGGATGTTTATCTTTAGTAGATATTGGTGGCATCTAGAATGTTGCCTTCTTTCTTCACATATTTCATGTTTTTTTTTGTAAGTAATGTCAAGAAAAATTCTATTCAAAGGTAAAATGCACATCATATTTACATCCATACATCCAACCATAACCAGAGAGACTCTTAACACAATATTGTGTCTCATGTGCACAAATCCACCTCATAAACATAAAAACCAACATGCCACCATAGACCAAAATTAGAAAGAGATTTATGTCATCCAAATATAGGGATGGAAAAGAACAATTAAGGTGCGCCCCAGCTGGGCCACCCCAAACCAACTCAAGTCTCCACCAAAAAACATCATTTTCTTGATTGAGAAAGCAACTAAGGGAGTGAACCATTAGCCAGAAACACCTGACAAACATGAAAAAAGCATCCGCACACACCACAATTCCACTGCACCACACATTCACCAATTCAACATAAACTGCAAAATTAGACAGCTAAAATGAGCCATTAAGAAACTCAAATTACAACAACCCCCACCCCTAAGAGTGGTATCTTGAGTGTAACCCCCATTTCCATTTTTGGACTATCCATCAGAAAAGTTGGTACCCAAGCTTGATTAAAGGCTAACAAAAATCCACCCAAGTTCGTATGGAGATCCAAGTGAGGCCATTGACTGCATCATATAAGATTACACAAAATAGGAACAAAAAACATTAGACAACAAAAAATTACTCCTGGTTTGAGGAAATAAGTGTGAGATCCGGAACACTATCCACAGGGGGATCGATATAGTCACTAGGATCACAAGGGTGATCTGTAAGGTCCCCGTACGCTGAATCTGAAACAATAAAACCTTCCACTTTTGTGAGCCTAGAATCAATGATGTTAAGACAAAAGCAAAGATTGCATAACACTATTTTTATATCTTCCAGCCAGATATCTGAGGTTCATACCACTGTTAATGGCAACCTTCCTTTGTTAACACCAATACTAACCTAAGGTTCTGAAGAGACCTATGAAAATTCACAAACTAGCGAGACATAAAACATAGTGTCTACAAGATTTCCGAGAGGACTACAACCACCCCACCATGCTGGCAAAGTACATTCGCCTTCCAACCTACCACAAGATGCCTGCAAATATAACTACCCATACTGCTGACCTCATTCCAATGCATTTCGCCAACCTCACGCCATGCCATAACTAAATACTACCACCAGTTGGAGAGGATTGTCATATATTAAATCTCAACATTTGCCTAAGTTACCACCCCCATTGGGGATTCACATATTTCATGTTAGTAAAATACTTTAAAATTATTGAATTTGAATGAAATAGTATTTCAAAAGGTTCTCATAAGTGAAAAGGACTTCAAAAAGTTTTTCCAAGTGAAAAGAAACTTCAATGAGTTTTTCCATCTTCAAAATTGGAAAAGTAGTTCCAAGTCTCGTTCAAGCCTACAATATTGAGATTGTTATGGTAAATTCACATTGAAATATAATCCTACATTTAGCTTCTCGTTTGTCATTGAATCAACAATTGTGAATTTTTATTTTCAGGAAAATGTCATTAAACTCACAAATATCTACATTACACCATATGCAAAATAATGCATTTAAAATATATAATATATATATAATCTCACCAAACACTATAATATATAATAAATATATAGTGTTAATATAATATTTTTATAGATATAGAAAACTAAGAGTTTTATCAAATATCATTTTAGTCATCTAGCATTGAACACATGACTGCTTAAATTTCTAAATATTTACATCAATGTAGCTTTTATATGACTACTTATAATTTTAATTTGTGTAGATAATTATCTGACATCTATATACATAAAACATAACAACTAATAAAAACAAACATAAAAAATAATCATTGCCACCTCTCATATAATAAGAATAACAATTTATTAAAATAAATATATAATAATAGTTTAACTCGACACTTCTATAAAAATTTAATAAATAAAAAAAATGCTATGATGTATATAATGATTTGAGGTGGAAACGGTCTCTATTTTCAATTAGGTGGATTTGCACTACAGAAAGGTCAACATTTACCAAAAATGTTGAATTGACAATTTCAGATCTAAAATCTAAATAAAATAATAATCACTTCAAGATTCCTTCGAAATATACATAAAACATTTATCACATCCTATTAAAGAACTTCACCCTATAATATTGGTCCCAGATAGACGCATTTTTCTGTATCTATGAACCCAAACCGATCTCTTATATAAAATTGAATGGAGGTTTTCATATCATAGATTTTATTTATTAAATCAACAGTGGGCTTCTCCATTGGAGAGACGATTGGTAGTTGTACATGCACATCGAGGAATCAAATCCATACCAAACATAAATTCGAACTCAACATGAAGCAGAGCTGCAACTTGAGCTTTTTTTTTCCA
>APFE031227719.1:0-12799 GCA_000404065.3 Pinus taeda
TTTTACAATAAACCAATCTGATGAACTTCAGCCATTGACAATTGAAAACAAGTCAGGCACAAATGTGGGGAACTGAGAGGAAACAATCAAAATGGATGTTTCTATAAAAATATATGAAAGTTTGATCCACTTGTTCCTACAATTAAAACAAGAACCCATCATACTAATACTAAAATTCTCTAATAAATGAATAAATCAATATAGATAGATTTTAACCTAGATCTTTTATACATTGATCGATTGTTTTCTTATTTTCTTTAAATCCTTCTCAATTCTTAATAAATATTGGACTAAAATAGATATATTTTAATACGTATATCCACCCCCTTAATGAAGCGCTAGAACCCAAGTAGGTGGTACCAAAATAGTCCTATCACTACATTATGTCCTCCCTAAAAACAAGCATTGTTCAATTTTATCTTTGAATGGGCAGACACTTGATAAGTGGTGGAAGTTCCATGGTAATACACCCAAACATAGATGAAGTGATTTGATCATCATAAGCAACAACTAGCTGATTTAGAGTTCTTAATGAAATACATGAAAACTCAATTTTAACACCATAAGCAACAACTAGGTGACTCGGAGTCCTCAACGAAGTTCTCCTTAATGCATGTGACAACTAAACTCAAATAGGAGAGCTAGAAATAATAGCAAATGCCTAACACAATGATCAATAATGAATAGTGATTATGTGTGTTTATGAAATCCTAAAATTTGGGACGTTAGCATTATGTCTTATTATTATCATGTATGCAAGTGATTGTGGTCATGAAAAGAAAAAATAATCGGAAGTGGTTTTAAGGTACAATAAAATTATTATATGGCTAAATTTTAAAAAGGAATCATATATAATCGTATTTTAGCATAAACTAAACTCTTCGTATTAATTTTGTGTGTTTATATTCAGTGTCTCTTGCCTAATAATGCAATCTAAGGTACTTCTATATATTTCGTAGTAAGAGATGCAAAAACATAAAAATGAACATGTGTTATTGTTGTTTAAATCATGTCTACAGATGACAATGGTCATATATGGCAATTATGTTTACTTAAACCAACTAAATTACATTGTTGCTTCTTACATTATGTGAAATGAGCTATATATGTTATGTAAAAAGTTATAAGGGGATACCATACTAAAAATGCAATAAGTTGGGGTTGTCAATTACATTTAAAGTATTGTGGAGATTTCCTATATACTAGAGTTGCTTAAAAGTGTAGTTTTTACATATTTTCTAGAGAGGGAGGAATAAAATCTAGAGTGGGGTGATAAAGTATAGAAGCCATGCCCTACATGGGTGCATTTTCAATCCATTTTTTATTAAAAATAGTTTGGTAAAATGGTAAAAGTTATTATGATCAGGTACGATAGTTTTGTTGAGAGATTTCTTATTATTTGGATATGATGTGAAATGCATCAAGCTATGGGTAGAGATAATGTAACCCTTGAGTGATTTAGTTGAATATTATTATTCTCAAAATAATAATGAATCTACTTTATAGTGGAAATGGATAGCATGCATAGATATATGTTTGTATTTTTCAAGTACATGACCTATGGTACGAGTGAAAAGGAAATATATTCTAAATATCATAATTCTCTAGAAATAATTATAGTTGTTTGGAAACTACAAAGATGAATGTTTGGAGACTAGTTTCCTCTAAGGAATACATACCTTTAACTATGTATTTTATTTCTCAACTTCTAGGATAATTTATTTAATAAATATTTAGTCTTCAACTATTGTATCAAACAATGACATAAGCTTGGAAAAAATATATCAAAAGATATAAGAAAAAGCTAAAAAAGTCTTTAAAATCACACAAACTATTTCAACAAAAAAGCCTTTATATTAAAAAATTTGAACAAATAGATCGAGCAACAAAATAAGATATATTGTTTTAGTCCTTATATGATTACAGAAGAAAATTGATAATTCTTCATAAGATTTGTTTTCAAAATCTGCAAAACCTTATAATCAAAAAAAAAAAATACAGTAAAATGTACATATACAATAAATTTGTATATGTATTACCTTTAGTTTCTTTCGGATGTTACAAATGCATAAATAGAAATACAAGAATTAAAAGGAACATATTTACAATTTAAATTTACAAATTAGGTTTGACGTGATCTTGAACTTGAGTTGTAAATCACATTAAATTAGGGTAGAGTTTAACTTATAGATGAAATGGATTTTTTTTACCCCTGATGCCTTTTTGTAATCGACATTATGGTGAACTATGATCCACTCTTTTAATGGTTGATCAAGCCATTTCTTTTAGATAATTGAGGGAGGGAATATTGAAATGAATATATATGGGTTCCTTTCAAAAAATAGTTCGATGTTATTTTGTTCACATCCTCTTATTCTATCATCTGTATTAGCAATGGTTTTTTTTTGTCTATTTCAATGTTTCTATATGTCAATGTTTGGATTTGGCTTTGTATGACTAGAATGGTTCTTTCATGCAGTTTTCTTTCAATTTTTGAAATTGTGATACAACTTGGGATAAATATACTACTGACTAGACAACTCATTTATGATTAGTGTGAGTTTATATTCATGCGTATGGTGATATATCTTTTGAAAGTTTCAGATCAATAAGCATGAAAAATGATGGTTTTCAGGCTAAGTGTTATTTCTTTGATATTTTTATCAGGGTTTTATGGGTGATTTGGCATTCTCGTCGTAGATTTTTATCATGATTTGCACCAATTGTCTCAAATTGACTACTCATGGACACTCATATATGACAATGATTAATTTATTTGTACCATACCTCTTAGTTTCAATGTTTGATTTAATCCCTTGGGGTTTGAAGGTTACTAGGAGCTTGTTGTTTCATTGTTCTTGTTCATACTTTTCACATTGCTAGACAAGTAAGGGTTTGGTTACTGACTCGTTGTGCATTTTTCCTTTATGTTTCAACTTAATTCCTGGCTGAAGCCCTCTTATTTTCTAATAATGGAACCCCTTATCGAGTTTAAATCCATTAGAGTCGAGATAATAGAGGCATATGACGAATGGGAAAATTATTCCACAAGGTTAACTAGTGGGAATTCCTTCAGTTGGTTTAGTGTTATAATAAAGGGGTTATCAAGTATTTTTCCTATTTCTTTTGATATGAACAAGTCTGGAGTGGTTTATCTATAGGTGGTTGTAGATATTGATTTCAATGAAGCATTTACTCATCTCTCCTTTGAGAGAGAGAAATGGTCATAAAATTTGCAATGTCTCACATTCCCTAGAACCAAATTATCATGAGTAAATATCGTGAATATCATGTGAAAGATATGCCAATTTCCTCGTTATAATCTAAATGGTGTAATTTATTGCTTTTGTTGCATCAGTATGTTACTTATGAAGGGTCACACAGTCTAGCTTTTAGTTATCATGAAAGGTTTTTAATGGCATTTCTCATCCATAAACTTAATTTTCTCTTTTTATCTATATAAAATCCTAACTAAAATATCATGCGCAAACCAGTCACATCGTAAGAACTCTGAAAGATCACTCTTTCGTCATAGTTTCATGTATATTCTAGTTAGATGCCATTTCCAAAAATAGAGGGGTTGAATATGATCATTTCCTAGATCGGAGTGGTTTTTAAAATCCCCAATCACATGAGTATTTTAATTCCTCATGTATTTATGTGCATAACCCTTCGTTCGATAGTCTTGTCCAACCACCATATCATCATTCATTATATAGTGATTGTGAAGAATCATTTCATGAAGGAAACCCTTTTGTTTCAAATGATAATAATGTTGAAAACATCAAACCTACTGGTGTTTGCCTAACTAGAAGCATCACCAAGGGTACTATTGTCTCTCATATGGAATTTAAATAGGAATTTAATGATAAAAGAGAAGTTAAGATTAAATAAATTCATAACAAAACTCTGGATCTAAAGTTAAGATTAAACAAATTCAGAGAAAAATGTCTCGAGAAAGGAAAGAAAAACATTACAATACTCCTAAAAATGATGACTTTATCCATATAAAGGCTCATCTTGAAACCTTTCCAAAACAAAATCAGCCATATGCCCAAGATAATTTTTGATTTTTGTGTTCATCTCGCTTGTTGTGATGACATTCCTCCTAGAAACATCCATTGGAATGACACTAAATTAAGAACATTTATTTATCAAGACATGCACAAACTTGACCTCTCTCTTTGCCATGATATCAATTCATTATGTTAAGACTTTAATATTTGGTGAAAGTGGTAATGCACATAAAATAACCAATCCATGATTCTAACTTATTCTTTTCTAAGTACATGATTGATACCCTCCCCAACTACCATTTCCAAGGGTCAAATTGATATATTTGAATATTTGTTAAGAAAATAGTTAACTAGGATTGTTTTATACAATTGTTTACTTATATTTGTGGGACTAAGAATACGATATTAATAAAAATTCACAAGTTAGGGTTGGTTATGGGTTATTTATATATCCTTGTAGTTTAGTTAATATGATTGAAGTGATAGAATAAGGGACACAAATAAGAATGTATATTTGGTCAATCATATTGAAGTTATTCGAACATTGGAGACCAAGAATTATGACTCCAATGGAGATAAGCATAGGCAACGCCAACCAATAACCGAGATTTCCATGGAATAAAGGATCATATCCAAATTCGAAATTGCAAGCTTTAATAGTAAATTTATAAATTACTAGTCAAACCATGTCAAGCTAGTGCAAGCTCATATATGAATATCAAAATAAAAGAGTAACGACAATAATGGAGCACCGCCAATGTTTTATTTTGACTTTGTCAAGCCAAGCTATTGGGTGGTAAAAGCATTATTTTGTATTTTTCGGATTGGCCATTACTAGGTCTACTGTGATGATTTATAGCATTATTCCTGTAAGGCAAAGAATAATGCTAATCATGGGACTAGTAAAATGAGCTTCATTGTTATTGGGTCATAGTAAAGGGCGTGACCTAATTACTTAATGTCTAATTTTCAAATATGTCATCAATACATTTTAGTGGCTTTTAGATAAAACCCTGATGCTCGAGGATTCATGGTACAACTTCAAAATTAAATCTAAGATATGTTTCAGTACAACAACAAACTTAAATATCATATATGTTTAGTAATTGTAAGTCCTAGAATATGTGCCAATGAGGTACTATGGATGACTGAATAAAATCTTTGGGAATACCTTCAGGATAGCTTGGAATCTCTACTAGTCAAATCTAGGTTGAAGGTGTGAGAGATAAGAAATATGGGTGATTAATTTTGTAGACACATCAGATCTATTGGGAGGGTTTCTGCCAATCAGGATGCATTTAATGAACAAACTGTGAATGAATTGTTTAAGTGGAGGGAGCAACAAATTGATTGATCACAAATATTTGGAGTAATGGGATGGATATGAATGTTAGGAGGATAGTCTATAGACTGAACTTAGCCGACAATCAAATTTATGGAGACCTATATGGAAAAATAAAGAGATTCCATTGTGCACTAACATAATATATGATCAGTGGGCAATGCTACATCTCTGTCTTTAATTTTTATCTGAAATGTGATTTAGGAAGACAACTCTAGAAAGAGATCTCAAGAAGATTGGAATGATTATCAAAGATGCCTAGAGTTGGTTACAAGCAGATATGGTCACAAAACTAAAGTCAATTTGTAATTTAAGATTAATTTTGAAAGGTGTTAATCTACAAGATTTAGGGAGTCTGTCACCTAGTTTCAAACTAATTGAAGTTTCTACATATTTATTGTAATGGAAAATACTAAACACCGTGCAGTAAGCTAATGATTGGCTCAAAATCTTTACATCTACCTCATTGGATGAGGCTAAAGTGAGTTACTTTCTTATCAAATTATCCTTCATTAAAGGGTAGATAATGGAATTTTCTAAAATGAAATATGGGCAAAGATTTGTAATTCTTATTTGTGCATATTGTTAATGTCATATCTGTTATCGTATTAATGATTTCTAATTTGACGCCAGGGAATTTCCTTTTACATAACACCGAGAAAAAGATTTTCCAAGAGAGGTTGTGTAGTTTAAATCCTCTTTTTCACCTCAGAATTCCACCATTTGTGTATGACCTCAAAAAAATAGAGAGGAGAGGTGGTTTATGGAGGGTTTTTGTAATTATTCTTACTTTCTTTTGTACTTTCACAACTCATCAACTAGGCAGAGAAATCAATATTGATCAAGGGATTTTCTAATTCTTCCTACATGCTTTTGAACTTGTGATAAGCGATTAATTGGACAAATCCATAAATACTAATACTAGTGAATCTCCCTCCTTATGTTTAAGTTAATAGTGTAACAAAGATATTTCCATGAATTATTAATACAAATTTCACATAGAAATAGAGCCTAATCCCTCTTGTGTAAGGATGAACATAACTTATCATGGTGATTATCAAATCATGCATGTCCGTTAACCTTATGGACTATCCATTATGCTTTTCCTTATTATGAACATCATTAACCATCCATTATTGGGTCTAAGATGATAAATACAACAGAGAAGGCACTTCTAGATCATATAACACAAAGAACTATAAAGAAGAGATTATATCAAGGAGACACTAAACTAACACTACATGTGAGTTAAAATATACTGAAATTGTATTGCTGGCATGGACAACCTACAACTAATAAACCTAAGCTTCCACAAGAAAGGGATGATGTCAAGGAAACATAGTACCTATTGAATGCCCACTGTTCACAACGAGTCGATAAAGGGAATATACAACATCATATAATTATGAAAATGAAAACTTTAGCCTCTTTTATGTTCACTATTCATAGTGATTCAGTTGAGGGCCCATCCCTAGATTTGTATGCTCGCATCCTAAGTAGTCTAGTTTGGCCTTCCTTAGAACCGATCATTGGAAATGCCAAAAAGTAAGAGCAACACCTTTTCGAAAAGAAAGTTTTCCTCATCTAACATCTTATGGTAGTTAGTTTAGGTAATGGGCTAAATCCAAGGTTTCCTCTTAGTAGAAGAATAGGAACTTATAATGCATATTTGAAGCACTATTTTAGGCTAATCAATCCTAATCCGTCAGTATCGAGAAAAGGAGGGAAGATCTAAGAAGTTGGATTGGATTAGAGACAACCTCTTTTCCTTCCCCTATGAGAATAAAGGTGGCAATGAAGGGTAAACACACAATAAAAAGGGGCTTTTTGTGCACTTTTGAATAATAATATCATTGAAACACTTGGACCAGTTAGTGTTCGCTTACCTAGAAGCATGACCAAGGGTACTACTATCTTTCATATAGAACTAAAATAGTAATTTCATGATAAAAGGGAGGTGAAGTCCTCCAGGGTAAGTCTTCGGCCTAGAATTGTACGTAAAGAACCTACACATGAAGAGGAGATTATCAATCACAGCAAAACCCTCAATCTAAAGTTAAGATTAAAAAAATTTGGAGGAAAAAATCCCGAGCAACGCGAAATAGACATTAGAATACTCCTAGAAACAATGAGTTTGTCCATATCCAAGCTTATCCTGAAATATTTCCAAAAGGAAATAGGCCACCTGAAATATTTCCAAAAAGAAATAGGCCATGAGTCCAAGTTAATTTAAGATTTGTGTATGTCGCTTATTGTGATGACACTCCTTCAAGTAACATGCATTTGAATAAGCCTCCTCAAAGATTCCACCTTAAATTCCACTCCTCAAAGATTCCACCTTAAATTCAAATTCAAATTCAAATGCAAGCCCATTTCAAATTTGTGTGAAAATTCCAAATTTTCACCGACGTGGATAGATGACGTGGATGTAAAGAGAATTTCTCAAAAAAGATCTCAATCTTTTACCTAGGTCCCTTGCACGAGAATTTCAAGAAAGGCATCTCAGGAAATTTTTTCCTCGTAGACGTTGATCCGCTCCATTAACGGATCACAACTTTTTTTTGAAATACACGAGGGATGGCCTGGGTGGCTTCAAACGAATAGTTAGCAGTTCTTTTGTATTTGCAGCGAAATTTTTTGTTTGTTTGGAAGTGTTTTCTCTTGTGTATGTCAATGTTTGTGTGGCTGTGACTCTCTGTCGGTTCCTCTCTAAATTGCCTCTGTGTTGTCTGTCTGTACCCTGTTTAGGGATTGCCAAATTCCGGGGTTTATTGGGTGTCGATGATTTGATTCAGTTTTCCTGTGTATGTTTTTCCTCTTGTTTTTATTTGTTTTGCAGTGTAGTGTATCTTCTTTCTTTGTAATCTTATTTCGTCCGTTCTTGGTAATCTTGTTTCGTCCTTTGTTTTCACTGGCTTGCTGATTGGTTTGGTTTACTTCATGATGTTTTCTTCGGATTGGGTATCAAGATTGAACATTCTAATTTCCTCTTTTATACACATAAAAAAAACTTAAACGTGTTGATGATGCACAGATCTGTTGCACCACAGAGATAGGAAATCCTTGTCAGGTTTGCCAATGGATCGATTTAAGAAGGTTCGGCTGGCGAATTACAGGTACTTTCGATTTTTCAGGGTTTTTCTGAATACTCCATTAAATTAAATTAGAGTAGCTTTTGGTATACCTGTGAATTTCTTTGACATAATACGCATGAACGAACGAAATTTTCTTGTGAGTACTCAACTTTTTAAGGGATTTTTGTGAAGATATTTTCATATTATCATAAATTTAGATTAAAAAAATTGTCACGGTATTTATTCTTCATTTAGTTTTCAAGGGTCTTTTACAAAATTTGTGAACAAAAAGTTTACGTTGATCATATATTTGACGAAAACATGGTCTAAGATATTTATGTCTCTGCCTTGTACGACGACATTTATATAGTGGTTCCTCTCTTACTGATGCCTCCACTTCTGCCCCACATCCCATCAGTCATTATAGCATATTATCATATTTTGCATATAGTCATTATAGCATATTAGCATATTTTGCATTCCCTTGTAAGTTTTGATCATTTCCTATTCTAACTTATTTTCTCCCTCCCTTTATATGCGGAAATTTACTGTTCAGGTTGCCCTTTTTGAGAATGAGCGGAAAGTTTTTAACTCTCAGATTATCCCACCGTATTTCCCTGCTGCAATCATGTGCCCGTTAATTATGCTCATGGTTTGATCTCTGAATGCATGCATGCAGGAGTTAGTTATTATTTAAGTTTGGTTGGCTGAGGGTTTTACCAGTTGGCCAAATTAATATTGATATGCGACGATTGAATTCCCTGAATTCCAGTAAGCGTTGCTACTTTCTCTGCAGGAAAAGCTTTCGCCGGTCGCCGGGTATAAACTGTGTCGACCCAAGCTCTGCAGACCATCAGTCCCTGTTTTCCGATCACATAGTAAAATATTTGTAGTATTAAATTTAGAGGTCAAGAAATGGGCTGGCGCCAGATGTATGAGTTCGACTTACCCGAAGCAACGAGTAGCGACAAATAGGTATAAATTAGTTTTACGCCAAACGACCCAGATCAATATGCATGATTTTGATTACCGGAAACCACGAATAGAAATAAGTACCCTTCCGGCACCGACTGACTTCCCTTCTTTATAATTACTCTATTCTCCGTGGATGTTATATGCATGATCAAAGTCATGAAATCAAATCATCACGCTGCACTCGTCGACGAAAAATTGTCCATGGTTAAATTTACACATATGCTCTGATGCAATTATCCCTTTTTAAGATCTTTACAAGTCCTTGGGTTTTGAGTCAACACATAGATTTAAGCTTCAAGCTCTAAGATTTTAAGCACTTCTGCAGCTTCTTGGTCGTTTAAAGGCTTATTTTAAAGAAATAAAGAATCTTGTTGGGGCCGACTAACTTCTTTATAATTAAAGAATACAGAGAACATCTGTAAAAAAATTGGCACATGTATCTATGTATAATTATTGAGATTTCCAACAAATTTTTTGAGGACTCTGACCTTCTAGATCAAAATATTTACCATTTTTGTTCATCAATATAGGTTCCCTTCTATTTTTCTTTCTATGTCATAGATTCAACCTCACCTCCAAGGGTATATGGTCTGTGGTTTAGGGTATACTAAAATGATCAAATGATGTTGAGGAATCAGTTCTGCAACATCAAATCCATTTAATATGAGAAAAGAAAACTAGTTTCCATGACGTTAAAACCAATTCTAATTTCACTTTTCTTAGTCACTAATCATAGTCGCATATTAAATTTATAATGATGTTACAGAGAATAGGGAACCTCTTATATAATAATTAAATCTTATATATATATATATATATATATATTATTAATAATAGAAATATAATTTATTATTTTATTTATATATATCGGCTTGTTATAAATTAATAATAATAAATTATAATATATTTTTTGTATTTTTATAAAATAAAATATATACTGCACATAATTTTAATAGATCTGGTCACGTTGGAAATAATTAACAGATATAGTGTGTTTTTCTAATCCCTATTACAGCTATGTATCCAAATATAACAGATATAGTGTGCTTTTGTAATCCTTATTATTCTAGCTATGTATGCAACTGTGGGACAAGACTTTATAGTTTTTAAAAAATAATATTCTTATACTTGTATAAGGTTCTCATCTACACACCAATCACCAACCCATATAATTGATGGCCATACGTTTCACTACTATTTTCTTCAACTTCGAAAAATTATCTTTATCCATATTCACATGTGAATGTGCTAAATCAACCTCTTTCTTTTAATTAAGATGATGGCATTCATTTTTTTAAGACCCTAGTAGGGGTCTTAAATAACATACAACAAAGGTGGCTTCTATCTACAATTTCCACTCTAACTTGGATCCTCAAGCATACTCTAAAACATCCCCATCAAAGTCCTATTCATGTGTTCTACAACTACAATTTCCGAAGGGGCATATAGAGGCGTCTTATGATTTTATGTTTTTATGAATCAATGTCCTTGTACAAGATTTCAAATTCTTCAAAACAAAAAATCATTATGTTTATTATTCTTCCTATCATTTTGGTTTTTCATTTTTGAAGGGAACTTTAAACTTCATAAACCAAATGAATACATACATGTTAATCTATAAACCCACAAAGAAGAAATACATAAAAATAACTATATCGAGCCTATAAATATAAAAATTTAATCTATAAACCCCACGAAGATTTGAAATACATAAAAATTGAACCATATCCAACCTATAAATATAAAATTTATGATAACTAGAATAAAATATAGTTGTATTGTGCCAAGCATGTAGTTATATCTAGCCACGCATAATCACCAACCCACAAATGAATATATACATGTTAATCTATAAACCCACAAAGGCTAAATAAATAAAAATGAACCATATCCAACTTATAAATATAAAATTTATTTCTTTGTTTATGATAACCAGTGTAAAATATAAACAAAATACATAAAAATGAACCATACCCAACCTATAAATATAACATTTATGATAACTAGTGTAAAATATAGTTATATCATGTGAGGTATGTAGTTATGTAATTATATTTAGCCACGCATAATCATCAACCCACAAATGAATATATACATGTTAATATATAAGCCCACAAAAAACTAAATACATAAAAATCAACCTATCCAACCTCTAAATACAAAATTTATGATAACTAGAGTAAAATATAGTTATACCACCCATGTAATTATATTTAGCCATGCATAATCATCAACCCACAAAGGGGGAATACATAAAAAATATCGATATGAGATTGTAATTCTGAACGTCTAAATTTTCAAACGAAAATCCCATAGTCCAATATCTAGTGAAAGTTGCAAGTTCAAACAATATGGGATACCACTAGTTGTCTTCAAATTTTACATGTCGTTAGTCATTATCACATAATAATTTCATTTCCACCTTTCCACCACAACTAGTGAGAATTGCCCATGGTCTAGCATCTTCTTCATCACCTAATCATGGTAGCTATCCATGGAATGTGAAAGATGTTACAACCAGTTATGTTTTAATGGATAAATCTTGTTAGAAATGTGAAAATTTGATATCGGGAGTGCTTCCCCATCTTATTCATCACCCAATCACCTAATCATGGTAGGTAGCCATGGACGGTGAAAGCTATTACAATCAATTATTTTTGAATAGAGGACTCTTGTTATAAATTTGATCTTGAATAGCTAGATTCTTCATATTTTTAGTCTATGTGATGTCCTAGCAAAATGCCCCCTATATATAAAAAAATGATGACTATCTTATCACTAATATGCATATTCAACCAATTTAGATCTCAAAATCCTTAAACTTGAGAAAAAATAACTATTTGAAGCCATATAGATTTGCAAGAATTACTAATTTTTGTCAAGAATTACTTCAAAAATCCATCCTTAGGTGGGTAAACCATGCAACTAAAATGTGAATATTCTAAATCAATGGCTTTCTTTTAAATAAGACAATGAGACCCTAATCTGGGCATTTTCCTAAAGAGTTAGTGTAACAAAATTATTTAGGTAACATACACTATAATTTTCTTTTATCTACAATTTCTACTCTAACTTGGATCCTCTAAGAATACTCTAAAACCTCCCCATAAAATTCTTATTCATGTGTTATAAGGGGCATATAGTGCTTTTTTATGCTTTTATGTATCATTGTCCTTATACAACATTTTAGAATCTAGAAAAAAAAAAACTCGTTATGGTTATTAGTCTTCAACACCTCGATCTTCCTATCAATTTGATTTTTGAAGAGAACGTTAAACTTCATAAACCAAATGAATACCCTTCCTTTGTTTATTATAAATATATACATGTTAATCTATAATAATAATCAATCCACAATACATAGTATAAATATTAAATTAATGAACATTAAC
>APFE031227720.1:0-26151 GCA_000404065.3 Pinus taeda
CTTTGATTCCACAGGTGCTCTTTGAAGCTGGGCAGACGAAGAAGAAGCGACAAAGATCTATCAGGAGGGAGAGGAATCAAGTAAGGAACCAAGCGCAAGACTAAGGTTGGTGCCCATTGTTCCACTCTTATCTATTTTCATAAAGGAAAGCCAAAGTAGACTTTACTTGTTTGTTTCTAAGATAACTACCAGTCTTAGTGGGAATAGCAGCTCCGAGTGGACACTATTCCTAGTAACACTAAGGAAATTAAGGCAACAATAGAAGAAAAGGTGGCTGAGTTCCTAAGGGAGAATATATTCTACAAATTTGGGTACTCTAGAGAGCTAGTCACAGACCAAGGCAGCAAGTTTACCTCTAGCAGAATTGAAGAACTCCTCAGCCACCACAAAATCAAGCATAGGACCTCCACTCCTTATCATCCACAAGCTAATGGGCAAGTGGAGGTGACCAATAAGGCACTGGAGAACATCTTAAGCAAGGTGGTGAGCAGCAACAGGAAGGATTGGGCAGAGAGACTAGTTGAGGCCACCTAGGCCTATAATACAACATGGAAGACCACCACTGGATTTACACCTTACGAGCTGGTCTATGGTAAAAAGGCTATGCTGTCCATTAAATTTGAATATAACACATTGAGGATTGCAGCCCAACTAGATTTAGATTTCAGTCATGCACAAAAAGAAAGGTTGTTGCATTTGAATGGCTTGGATGAATTCAAAATGCAGGCCCTCCTACATACATAGATAGTTCAGCTTTAGAGGGAGGTCTGGCATGACAGGCACATCAAGGAGAAGCAATTTCAAGGAGACTAGGCATTATTATATGATTCCAGGTTTAAAGATTTTAAGGGCAAGTTAAGAACAAGATGGCTCAGACCTTATGTGGTGGAAAGAAGCCATGACAATGGTTCAGTGCAAATCATGACTATTGATGAAGAAGCCATTCCATTGCTAGTTAATGGAAACATATTGAAAATGTAAAAGAGGCCTTTATCAAGACAAGAGTTCATTGACAACATTAATAAGACAGTGATGAGGGTGGAGCAAGTTCCAGCTCCTCCCTCATCTGATTACTGAAAAGGAAAAGGAATAAGGATTTAGGTGAAAACCTCTATGAGGTGCCTGAGTCCCATCTTTGGGTTGAAAACCTCATGATGTGGCCCAAGGATGAGAAAAATGAAAATGATATCAAGATCCCTGGGTGAAAACCTTCCTGAGGTGCCCAGGGCAGATATCTAGGGTGAAAACCTCTCTGAGGCAGCCAGGTGGGTGAGAAAGAAAACTAAGGAGAAAAGAGAAGATCCAAAGGGAACCTTGCCTCACATATATTTCATCTCCTCCACTCCTTACCAATGCATCCCTCCATCAATTCTATTATTTTTCACTTCATTGCTTCAATTCAGGTTAAAATTGTGTTTCCTAACAGAACCACCTCAACCATTACCATCATCCCTGCATCCACATACGCTCCTACTCCCTCGGTCCATTCATTACAACACCCTCATAGCACCATCCAACAACATGATCAAGAATTCTAAGGAAGACACCAAACATTGCCAAGTGGTAATCCAAGAGCTCCATAACAGCAGCAACATGAAATCCAAGAGCTCCAAAAAAACAACAACATGAAATCCAAGAGCTCCACAACAGCAGTAGCATCAGATCCAAGAGCTCCACAACACCAGCAACATCAAATGCAAGAGCTCCATAGCAGCAGTAGCATGAGATCCAAGAGCTCCACAATAGCAGCAACATCAGATCCAAGAGCTCCACAGTAACAACAACATTAGATCTAAGAGCTCCACAATAGCAACAACAACATCAAATCTTCAGTCACAGACACCTCCAATTTAAAGCTAATAAACCGTCAACAGACAACAGAGGAGGAAGAAGAAATACCATCAGCAACACCTCTGATCTTTGACAACTGCAGCGTGGCATCAAGACCACAGGTAAGTATCCTACTCACTCACTCATATGCATCATTTGATCAAAAGTTGTAAAGGTTAAGAGGTAGTTGGTTTATAAGTGAAAAGGTGGAAAAAAGGAAATTCCTTAATAAGTCAAAAGAGAATGCAAGAGTCCATATATTTGATGAGAATGTTTGAAGAATTAAGATTTGGGGTAGAAACACCAGTTCACCAAAGACTCAACATACCCTATTTTCTTGATGAAATCACTTATCGACTCTAGCAACAAGGTAAAGGAAGGGAATTCCCAACAGTTGGATCACCATGATTTGATCAGAATCCTCATTGAGGATGCCCTCCAAAAAAAACCTTAGGATCCCTATGAAATGGTCAGTCTGCAGAGGCTTACCAGCAAAGGATGACATCAAAACCCTCATCTATGATGTTAGTCCTTCTATTAGTGAAGAGGAGGCAAAACAAGAAGATGATACAAAGCTAGATGGGATGAGATGAATAAAGAAGAAACTAATACAGAGGACCATGCTGAAACACAAGGAGGATGATGCTGAAACATAGGAAGAAACTGATGGAGATGAGAAAGAATAGCAAAAGGAAGAAGATAAGAAAAACAAAGAGGACAGTAGCAGGAAAAGGAAACCCAACTAGCATGTATGGCCAGCCTCTCCTTGGAGGCCATCTAGTGTAGGATACTAGCTAAATCCTATGCTCTTTACCTCAGAGAACAATTGCTGCAATTTTAGATTAAGACACTAGCACAAAGGAGCACCATGCCATTTCAGGACTGCAGATAGTTTATTGATCTTCGTGATCAAAATGCACTAAAGGATGGGGCCAAAATGGATAAGTTTTACTTGCATAACATGGCCCTCACAGACATGAATAATTGGGATCCTAATGTAGAGCTAGGAGATCTACAATTAATGTCTTTGGCATCATGGCTAAACCATGAGAAGTCAAGGGCTGCAGAGATGAAAGAATATTGGCCAGAGAGCAAAATGAACCTCTTTTCATCAGAGCTGAATAATAAAATCCCATGTCCCTACTCAGCACCCATAATATAATTGCAAATGATCCTCAGCTGGCACTTAGATATCTTGTTGCTCAAGGGCAAGAAATTTCACATTTTGAGGATATATTTAAATTGCTAAGAGATGATAATATACATGCCTGCTAAAATAGAACAAACTGCCACACAATTTGAAGATCAGAGAAAATAAGAAGAGGAAAAGAGGCAATGGGAAGAAGTAGAAAGGAAAGTAGGCTTCTTTGAACAAGAAGAAGAGACCACAACAGAAACATGGGATGTCAGAGAGGCTACCAGAGCCACTAAGTTGCTCAGAGGATGAGAAACACTTTCAGTAGGGGGTAACGATGAGCCTCATTATTGATTAATTATATGTGCCTAAATTGGCCTTAATTCACCTCCTAGCTTAGTCAAACCAACTATTCTCACAACTTATTGCATACTTTTGATTATATCTTGTTTATGAAATGAGTTAGAGTCAGATATTTGGATTTGTGGTCTAATGTACATATAATGCAGGAATAAAAGATAAAAGCAAGCAGAAATGCAGGTATAAAGGATAAAAGTGAAGAACTATAGCAAAGACCTTGGTCAAGACTTGAATGGGACAAGGTAGAGGAATTATAGGAGGTTAATCCTCCTCATCTACCACCCCTCCATTCGAATATTCCTCCACCAAATCAGAGCGAAAACAACCACATCATGAGGACTAAAAGACAGCCAAGCAAGTGAAAAGGATAGAAAACAGTTTATTTTGAGTTGGGAGACAAACCACCCTAATTTGAGAGGAAGTTGTTGGAGACTTCATATGTATAAATAGAGAGGCTTAGGACCTCACTAGGATTCAGACTTCATTTGTAAAACTCTGTTTTATTTTTGAACTGCAAAGACTTGTGAATTTTCTCTGTAATCCATGGTTTTTGTAATAAAGATGAGTTCTATTTAAGCGAGCTCTGAGTTAAACTTTGAGGGTTGAAGCTATTGGGTTAGGGCCTGACCCAAGTAGCCATAACTCCTCTTTACTGTTTTATTATTCTGGCATAGAATTTTGTTTTGTTTATTTGTTAAGTAGTTTCATGGTTTGCTGATGCATTTTCTCAAGAAGTTTTGGTTCTGATTCATTTGGTTAAGCAACTTTCTGGTTCTATTCATTTATTTGAATAACTCCCTGTTTCTGTTCATCTGTTTCGGTAGTTTCATTTGTTGTAGTTTACTGTCATTTGTGGTTTTTTAATTCAGAGGTCAGATTAGAGGAAAAGATTACTATCAGGTTGTGCGCAGGTGTCTCGGCCCCATTTCCTCCCTCTGGGACCATGACTTGAGGTAGAGACCCACTAGCAACCCTAAAAATACAGTTTTTGGTTCTCGCATAGGCTATGGAGTTCGTTGTTTGAATGCAGTTAGCTGTATGCCCTCACTGATTTTCTTTGTTATTTTTCTTTGAAACCGCCTCCAGCGCATTCTCCCTCCATCGCTTCCTCACTTTCTGATCACCAACATCCCTTCACAATCACCGTCCCATTCACCATTTTCTTCAACTGCCGCCTTGCGTGGAGTCCACCATTCACTTTATGAACTTTAAGTCCCCACTGTCGATCTGCCTTGCCTGAACCGACAGCTATCGCTTCACCTGATCACTAACTAGCTTGGCCGATCTCCACCGTTGATAAGCCCCGCCTGATCCAACTGCTATCACGCCATATCTTGTGGATTTCTGTCCAACCGTTATCTGCCCAAGAGAACGTGAAATGGGTGGTTTCCCCATGCTACGTGTCACCTGGGGAGGTTAATCACGTAAAATTTGAGCAAACCACTTACAACGTTGAGGGCACATGATAAGCAGCTTACCGCCATCTAATCTCGCTCCAACATTTCTGCACATTATTTTTCCCTCGATCTAATCTCCACTGCCCATCTACCGACTAGCCTCATCCATCCATCTCTTGCCTTCACCCGCATGATAAGATCTTAGTCGTTCATCACTCCTGTTAGCCTCACTCGTCCATCTCTTGGCCTCACCTACGCAATTAAATCTTAGCCATTCATCTCCTTTGCTCCCTTGTTTGTCCATCCCTTATCTTAAAACCTTCACGATAAGATCTTAACCGTCTATCCCATTAGCAACCCTGTTCACGCATCTGCCTACGTAACCTTCCAAGATCAAATTACCTTTCACCCAACTAATTCAATGGTTCTTATGCGTTGTTGCTCCCTCACGCCCTCCTTTCACTAATTTTAACCTCCGATCGCTTTTTTCGCCTGGAACCCGACTTAGCCTAAGTTTCTTTGTTACTCCTTAGTCTAGTTTTTATGTTTTTACTTCTGCAAACATAGATAATTAGCCTTAGGTTAATGTTAAATTAGAAATTCCGCTTAGCATAGATGTTTGGTTGATTAAGTTAGGTTATGGTGCAAGTTTAGCCTTTCATTCTGTTTTCTTCATTACTGCAATAGAAGTAGCTCTCTCTTAGAATAAGGTTTGCTCTCCTTCCATCAAAGAATTAAAATTTCTTCTAACTCTATAAACAGTGACAATAGGCGGGATCTGCACTTCTACTTGTGCATATAGCACTGTCACCTTTGAGTTTGTACAAACCCCGGGTTGATAAGTAAAGATGGTAGCCCTGGAAGTTGTAGCATTATTGTTGCAATACCTAGGCTCATCAAATGGGCAACACAGTGATGGGATGCACGTGGTACTTGGATTATTGATCCGAGATGACTCAACTCCCGGATTCAACCAAGATCTTTTGCTTTCATGATGTGATTAGAATTGCATTTAAAAGAACATAAAGGAACATATATTCATGATGTAAAGTAGAAGGAAACTGACAATGATTAGCAACATAAGATACAAAACGTTGATAATGGAGTTCTTCTAGGAGGGACTACGTCTCTAGGCCCCGGTGTCAAGATGGTGTAGGCCGCTAAATTAAGTGATAGAAAGAGTGATGATCTACATGCATGTGTTTTCTCTATCATACAAGGGATATGCCTTCACACAGGAGTGGCTCCAAGAGATGTTCTGCTACAGGAACTCTCATTAAAAAAATGGACTCCTATTAGCATGACATAATTTCACGTATGTTAATAATGAGCACCCCGCCAACATGGCATCAAAGGCATCTCAATTCAAACATAAATGGCGACACATGAGTATCCCGTCAACATGACGACAAAGGGATATCAATCAAAACATGACAATAAGTACATCTCATATCAAGAAAAAAACAAGATCCCACATCAAACATCAAACTGGGATTTATACAACACAATGCATCTCATAGAAAGAGATAAAGAAGTACATGATCACACTGCATATACCTCACATCAAGGTGTTATCTGAAGAAGAGGTTGATAAACTGTTGGATTTGGCTGCACCATCAATCTCATGGCGTCAAGTCTCATGGAAATGACTGCTCACACATTGAATGCTGACACCTACACTCCACTCTGAAAAGTGGCTGAAAAATGAAATGATCAAATGGAAAATCTAATTGTATCATTAGATTTGTGGCATTGAATAGTGTAAAATCGACTATCAAATTTCTGAATTCTGAGAAAGTGAAAATCTGGGGCTACATGTATCTTTTAGATTCCCCCCAGATTCCTCAAAGACTCCCTCCTCCGGGTCATCTGAAAAATTTGCTGCTCAGATCAAATTTCTGTCTATGCCATCAAGTTCGTGTCGCTAAGAGGTGTAGGATAGACATAAGATTTGTCCAATTTGGACACTGGCAAAATTTCACGCTCTTGAAAATTTGGCTCAATCATGGTTTCGCTTGCTCTTTTCTAGGATCATCGTTCCACCTGAAAAAATTAATTAAAAAATGTTGTCTTGATTTCCGCCACATTCTGCCTCCTGGAACTGCATCATGGTTCCATTCTCTGTTCCACACCTCCATTCTCAAATCTGCCTCCTCCGTGCAAATGAATTGAGTGCTTATGTATTAAATCTGAGCGGAGCTATCAAAGTTGAGCCACATGATCCAACAATGGTGGAGGCATTTAGGAGGCTGCAAATTAGGGTTCGAATCCCCATAATGGCACATAATCATTTTGGCGCATTGTACATTTTTTTGGTAAACCGTTACAATGGATAACTGTTGCATTTTGAATGGAATACGAGTGGAGTTTTGGTACATGGGTTGGTGTAATGCCTAAGTTTTGGTTGGCTATTAAATGGGGCCACTGCATGGTGGTGGGACGACCCATGTGGCTGGCACGTGTTCAATACCTGCCGGCCTCCCATATTAAATGCGATGTAATGGTGGTTGGGGTGTGGGCTGGGTCCACTGGAGGTGGCCCGCCCACCCCATGTTAAAACAATGTTACACATATATTTGGTGGGTGGTTGGATGTTCGGCGTGGGTCATGGCCCGTGGACCTAAATTTTTAAAAATTTGATTATTGTTTCATTTATTTTGGGAGGGTGGGAGGAGGGGGTCATGGTCTGCCACCTCAACATAATATTTTTTTATATATATTATTTTTATAATAAGGCCATCGTTTTGATTTTGTCTAATATAGGGGATATTAGATAAATTAACGATCCAACAAATTTGCCCGCTTTTGGGATCTAGGTTTCATGCCCGGTCGGTCAAATTGTAGGACACTTAAACCTGGTCCAATGCCCAACTTTGACCAAAACTTTGACTAGCTCGTTCTCCCTCATACGAGCTCAGATTTGAGTTTCTTTCACACCGTTGGAATCAAGGCGATGAGCACTTCGATTTGGTGCTAGTTTGGGAAAATCTAACCACGTTGAATTTTACCCCTTTCTGAGTCCTTTGGGACTTCTACATCTGTCTAGAGCCACCTGCATCAATCCTCCCCACTGAGGAGCTTTTGGTCCTCCAAAAGCATGAAAATAATATGCCACTTCTTTGTACCTTGTCTACACTTACAAATGTTTGATAAATCACCCTTCCTTCTCCTTCACCTTTGTCCTTCGGAGCCATAAGCGATGAGCCAACACCTGCAACCTATGCAAACCTGTAGTACATTGTTTTTCAAATTACATACTTATCAACATGACCAACTAATGACCCAAGCATCCCATATTTTCCACGAGTTTATAACATATAATGGGTGGTCATGTTTACATCAAAATGGAAACAATACCCCAACTACGGAAACAAGGCCAACATATCATTGTTGCTTCAACAAGTGATGGACAACACATCATCACTGCAACACATGATTTACAAAAATAAGGCCAAACACTATTGTTTCTTTGAAAAGTGACAGAAACACAACATCACTTTCACAATTTAAAATGAAATCACAAAATAAGACCAGACATCATTGTCACTTAACAAGTAATGGAAAGAACATCATCACTTTTACATTTTAAAATGCAACACATGATTGGAAAAAAATAAGACCATGACATTTTATCATGCCTAGAAGAAACATTGCTCACTTATCAATGTGAATGGGTCGTTTCCTCGTGGTGCATTCGCTGGTCGAACAACTGTTTCATCTAGTTCATGCACTGACACTTTGTCTTTAAGGCGCTGCTCTGAATGGAGCCTCCAACAAGTGTCTCTTTGATGGCCACCTCTGTTGCAATAACTGCAGTACATCTTCTTCCTCTAGATCTGCTTAACATGTTTCTTTATTTGTTGTTGAGAGGGTCTTTCATGCCTCCTCCTTTTGTGTGCTACTATTCTTTTCCGGCACTCAACAAATGTATGGTTATGTAATCCACAAAAGGTACATGTTTTTCAATGCCTTGATTTATGTCCATCATTAACAACATGATTATAGTTGAAATGAACATTCAAATATCAAGACTAGTTATACCTTTCCTTTCTACCTCTAGTGTCATTATGGCAATGAGAGATTGCCTCCGATCTTTCCTTGCAATAGACACTACCATGGGATGATGGGGATGTGTTCCCACCATTCTCTTTCCTTGACGATTTCGAAGATGTCTCGGAAGAAGCTGACACCTTCGAGCATTCTCCTTCAATGTATCCCAAGGCTGCAAATCAAGGTCTTTGCACAACCTCCAATGGTTGAGTTATGCCTTGGTTATTAACACCAAGTTCTTCTTCCTCCTTGTACCTCATCCTGGTAAGGAGCCTCATGTTTTTCCCTGTAATTGGTATCTCAACATCTCCAACAGAAATCATACTATGTGAAGATGAAACTGAAGGGAAATCAACATGTTTTACCTTCACTGTCGAGTTGGAGAGAACTTATGAGGGCTTCTCATCATATGTTGTTGGTGGTTCACTTACAGTCGTGGCACATTCCCCAACTTCCTTTTTGACATATCCAAGTCCTGTTCGACAGGGTAATTCCTCTACTTTGATGGTGTTGATAATGCCTTGGCCATTAATGCCCAAGCCTTTTCCTTCATACCCCATTCTATTCAACATTTTGGAGCCAATTCCTGTGGTATGATCTTTAAAAATAGTGAAATCATCATCAAGACACATACATGAAGATGGAGACCTACTTTTTACCTCACATGGGTCACGTTGCAACTTTTCCAAGGCCTTGTCCTTTGCTTTCAGTTGTCGTAGCAGACTATGTTTCTCCTCTTTCTTGTCTTGTAGGATCATCTTTAATTCAACGTTCTCTGTTTGAAGATTCTGGTTGTTGTGCTTTAGTTCTTCTAGGGCCTCTTCCATGGCTCGCAACTGAAATTGCAATCACTCCTTTTCCTTTGTCTCTTTTTGTAGAGATTCATACATTATTTCCACCTTTTGGTAAATTCTGAGCATGGTCTCATACATCGCTTTGTCATCCTCCATCGCTGCACATTCCATTGTTCATGCTTTCAATTCACATCCACGCAAAGACCGCTCTGATACCAAACTTGATCCGAGTTGACTCAACTCCTGGATTTAAACAAGATCTTTTGCTTTCGTGATGTGATTAGAATTGCATTTAAAAGAACATAAAGGAACATATATGCATGTTGTAAAGAAGAAGGAACATGACAAGAATCAGCAACATAAGATACAAGACGTTGATAACGGAGTTCGTCCAGGAGGGACTACATCTCCGGGCCCCAGTGTCAAGATGGTGCAGGCCGCTGCATTAAGTGCTAGAAAGAGTAATGATGTAAATGCATTTGTTTTCTCTATCATACAAGGGATATGTCCTCACGCAGGAGTGGCTCCAAGAGATATTCTGTTGTAGGAACTCTCATTAAAAAAAATGAATCCTATCAGCATGACATAATTTCACATATGTTAATAATGAGCATCCCGCCAACATGGCATCAAAGGGATCTCAGTTCAAACATGCATGGTGACACATGAGTATCCCATCAACATGACGACAAAGGGATCTCAATCAAAACATGACAATAAGTACATCTCACATCAAGAACAAAACAAGATCCCACATCAAACATTAAACCGGGATCTATACAACACAATGCATATCATGCAAAGTGATAAAGAAGTACATGATCACACTACATATACCTCACATCAAGGAGTTATCTGAGAAGAGGATGATAAACTGCTGGATCTGGTTGCACCATCAATATCGTGGTGTCAAGTCTCAGGGAAATGATTGCTTGCACATTGAATGCTGACACCTGCACTCCACTTTGAAAGGTGGCTGAAAAATGAAATGATCAAGTGGAAAATCCAATTGCACCATCAGATTTGTGGCGTCAAATAGTGTAAAATCGACTGTCAAATTTTTGAATTCTTAGCAAGTGAAAATTTGGGGCTACAGGAATCTTTTAGATTCCCCATAGATTCCTCAAAGATTCCCTCCTCTGAATCATCCGAAAATATGTTGCTTAGATCAAAGTTCTGTCTGCGCCATCAGGTTCGTGTCGCTGAGAGGTGTAGGATAGACATAAGATTTGTCCAATTTGAACACTGGAAAAATTTCACCCTCCTGAAAATTTGGCTAAATCATGGTTTCACCTGCTCTTTTCCAAGATCATGGTTCCACCTACAAAAATGAATAAAAAATTGTTGTCTCGACTTTTGTGCCACATTTTACCTCCTGGAGCTGCATCATGGTTCTGTTCTCTATTCCACACCTCCATTCTCAAACTCGCCTCCTTTGTATAAATGAATTGAGGGTTTATGTATTAAATCTAGGCGGAGCTATCAAAGTTGAGCCACATAGTCCAATGGCAGCGAAGGCATTTAGGAGGGCAAAAATCATGGTTTGAATCCCCGTAATAGAACATAATCATTTTGGCGCATTGTACATTTTTTTGGTAAACCATTACAATGGATAACCGTTGCATTTTGAATGGAATATGGGTGGAGTTTCGGTGCACGAGTTGGTGTAGTGCTTAAGTTTGGGTTGGTCATTAAATGGGGCTGCCGCATGGTGGCAGACCAGCCCACGTGGATGGCGTGGGTTAGATACCTATTGGCCTCCCTTATTAAATGTGATGTAATGGTGGTTGGGGTGTGGGTCGGGTCCACCGGAGGTGGTCTACCCACCCCATGTTAAAAAAATGTTACGCATATATTTGGTGGGTGGTTGCATGGTTAGCGGGGGTCATGGCCCGTTGACCTAAATTTTAAAAAATTTGATTATTGTTGCGTTTTTTTTGGGAGGACGGATGACGGGGGTCATGGCCTGTCGGCTCAACATTTTTTTTAATATTATTTTTATAATAATGTCATTGTTTTGATTTTGTCTAATATAAGGGATCTTAGACAAATTAATGAACCAACAAATTCGCCCACTTTCAGGAGCTAGGTTTCATGCCTCGAGGTCAGTCAAATTGTTGGACACTTAAACTTGGCCCACTACCCAGCTTTGACCAAAACTTTGAATGGCTCATTCTCCTTCATACGAGCTCCGATTTGAGTTCTATTCGCACCATTGCAATCAGGGTGATGAGCACTTGAATCTGGTTCTATTTTGGGAGCAACATAACCACTTTATTTTTCCCCTTTCTGAGTCCTTTGGGACTTCTGCATGTGTTTGGAGCCACCTAAACCAATTCTAGTGCCTCGTTCCACATGACAGGGTGTAGATAGTTTTTAAGTGATAGTTCCTTCAAATTTGTTGATGCAAAGGAGATCACCTAAGATGTACAGTGGCTACAAGGATTTAATGACTGAGCTTGTAGAAATTGAGCCATACTCTTTCAAGGAAGAAATAGAGCAACTTGTAATGGTTGAGGAATACAAATCCATTGTAAAGAACATTGTTTGGGAAGTGGTCCCAATATTGGCAGATAAATTAGTTGTGGGTTTGAGATGGATCTTCAAAGTGAATCATGTAGTAGATGGAAGAAAAAAGAAGTATAAGGACAGATTTTTGGCTAAAGGATTCTCTCAAGTTGAGGGAATTGACTATGAGGAAACCTTTTCTCCTGGAGCAAGGTATTCATCCATTAGATCAATTCTTTTACTTGCTATGTAGATGGGGTGGAAGATCCACTAGATGGATGTCAAAACAACATTCCTCAATGGGGTTATTGAGGAGGAGGTGTACATTGAGCAACCAGAAGGTTTTGAGACATTTTATTGGGAGTCTCATGTGTGTAGACTTAGTGAGCATTGTACGGTCTCAAACAAGTAGCTCGTGCTTCGTACACCAGGATCAACAGTTATCTCACTGGTTTGGGCTTTACCAAAAGTGAAGCGGATGTGAACCTATATCATACCTTGGTAGAAGGTAAATTGCTTATTATTGTCTTATATGTTGGTGATTTTATTTTAACTGGTGATGAGAAACTGATCAGATCTTGCAAGAAGGACCTTGCAAGGGAATTTGAAATAAAGGACATGGGTCTCATGCGCTACTTCCTCGGGTTGGAAGTATGGCAAGGTGATGGGAAACTTTTTGTGTCTCAAGGAAAGTACAAAAATGAGATACTATAGATATTCCACATGGAGAGATGCAAACCCATGGAGACACCTCTAGCAACCAACTCGAGGAAGGAGGATGCCACTTCAATTGAAGAGGTGGATGCTTCCATTTATCAGAAGCTAGTAGGTTCATTGATGTATCTTGTGAACACGCGACCAGATATGTGCTATGAAGTCAACCATCTGAGCCAAGCTATGGTTAGTCGAACCAAATTATATTGGAAGGAAACTAAGCATGTTTTACGGTGCCTCAGAAGCACTACTCAGTATGGATTATAGTATAAATGGACAGAGGGAGTGAAACTTTATGGATTCATAGATGCAAATTGAGTAGGAAGTCCATTTGACCAAAATAGTACATTATGTGGAATTTTTTGTGTTGGGTCCACAGTAGTCTCTTGGTACAACAGGAAGCAAATATATGTGGCTCTCACCTCAAGAAAAGTAGAAAACATGGCTACAGGTCAAGCAACATGTTAGGTGATTTGGATGAGAAAGATAATTGTGGGACTATTTGGTTAGATGATGGATCAAACTGTGATCTATTGTGATAATTAGAGTTGCATCAAGCTCTCTGAGAATTTGATATTTTGTGGTTGATCCAAGCATATAGATATCCAATGTCACCATTTACAGGACTGTGTGCAAAGGCAGATAATGTTGCTACAATACATTCTAATAGAGGAAAAATATGCTAACATTTTGACAAAGGCCTTGTCAAGAGGGAAGTTCAAGTTCCACAGGTGTAAGATAGGGGTGCTTGATAATCCATTTCTTGCTGAGAGGGAGAATTGAAAAATGCAGCAAGAAAGTCTCAATTTGATTTTTCCTTGATCAAATTGAGAAAATTTGAATTTCCACTTTAGTAGACAACTTGGATGTAGTTAACTAATGTGACATGGATCTTGTCACTCAGTTATCTCAGTAAATTTGAGTTACAGGAGTTGGAGTTTAGTTAAACATGTGTGATTACTAATTTGTAGCAATCAAGGTTGGATATTTCAATTTTTTTTCAGTTAAACTAGCTCTAACTGTTAGAGGAACTAGTGGAAGGTTAGTTGCGGAGTGAGACTTCAGTCTAACTCAATGATCATCCAGTTAACTAATCAATCAATGCAAAATAGCTAGTGCATGCAAAGAATTTGAGTTCCCCAACTATGGTGGAGATTCTAAGGCAGTGTAACATCAGTTGTAGACTAGCCTTGAGTGTGTAGGTCTTGGATGTAGTCAAATGATCAACCTTGGGAATTGTGCAATCATTTTCTAGGAATTTCCTAAATAATAGGGGCCTAATTTCCTCAAGAATTGCGCAAGGAAATAGGAGCTCAAGCAGAGGCAGAAATTGACTAAGTTTGGGTCACAACTTCTTAGTGAGCAAAGATATAGGTTATTTACATGTAGGGTCTTCTCCGTCTGAGCAAGCAATTGTAATACATCTCTATTCATTGGATTAATGCAAGTAAGAAAAGAGGTTTTTAGCAAATTGATTCCCGCTGGGAAAATATTGTGTGCATGTGTGTTATTTCTCTTTGCATGTTTGTGATCGATGTTCTAAATTATAAAGTTAATTCCGTAGAGTAGTGGAGTAGGATTGTGTCTAATGATTTAGATTAAAATTTCATGAGTAGTTACAATTCTATACCATAATTTCTATATTATGGAAATCAAAGTGGTTTGAAAATTCTCACCCTAAGAAAAAATAATGGAGGAGAATACAATTCAAATGATTTTTCTAGTTATTGCATGAAGAATAGAATACAATGAGAGTTTACCAATTCATACTCTCCTCAATAAAATGGTGTTGCAGAAAGAAAAAACAGGACCATAGATGAAATGGCTAAGAGCATGTTAAAAACTAAGTCTCTTAGAAATGAGTTTTGGATTGAAGCATACACACAACAATATACACTCTTAACCAATGTCCTACAAAGGAAATGTTGAATCTGACTCCAGAAGAAGCATGGTGAGGATATAAACCAAGTGTTTCACATATGAAAGATTCTGGTTGTACTACATATGCACATGTTTGTAAGGAAAAGGGGAAGAAATTGGATGATAATAGTGTGAAGTGTATATTTATTGGCTACAATATCGAATCAAGAAGTTATAGGCTATTTGATCATGAAGAAAGAAGGGTGATAATAAGTAGAGATGTTGTGTTTGATGAGGAGGGAATCTACCAGCTAGAACATGTATAGTTTGAATAGAAGAAAGATACAGTGAATATTGATGATGAATCAAATTCTAAGTCATTAAACATGGATGAAGTTCATAAGAAGCCTAAGTGGCTTGAAATGATACATTTATAAAGCAACATGTTGGATATAAATTTTGAAAGAAGGATTACTAGATCCCAAAGTTCTCTAATAAACTATGCACTTATGACATAGGTAATGAAAATGGATGAACCACATAATTATGTAGAAGAATCAAGAAATAAGGAATTGAATGAAGATATGGAAGAAAAATTGAATCCCTTGGTGACAAATGATGCATGGGACTTAGTCAATTTACTAAAGGGAAAATATTTAATTGGCACTACGTGGATTTATAAAACCAAGTATAAATATGATGGCACAATTGATAAGTATAAGACTCATTTAGTTGAAATGGGATATGCACATAAAGAAGACATTGATTACACTGAGACTCTCCTGTGGAAAAATTGGATACAATTAGGATGGTTCTTGCATTAGTTACATAATATAAATGGCCAATATTTCAGATGGATGTTAAATAAATTTTTCTAAATGGTTATGTGGATGAAGAAAATTACATAGAGTAGCTTGAGGGTTTTGAAGTGCCAGGAAAACAATATTATGTTTATAAGTTGAAGAAGGACTTATACCAGGGGCATGGTATTCTAGAATTGATAAGTATTTTTAGGATCGTGGCTTAGTTTAAATTTTATCTAATCCAAAACTCTATATATTTTAGTGATGACAGGACATTTTGATAGCTATCTTAATTTTTTATAATTTAATCTACATAGGGAACAATGATGAACTATTTCAAAATTTTAAGTCACATATGATTGATGGGTTTGAGATGACAGATCTTGGTGGGTTGCATTATTTCTTTGGTATTGAAGTTTGGTAGAAGGAGGATGGCATTTTCATGTCACAAGCTAAGTATATTTGGGACATTTCGAAGAGGTTCAGAATGTTGTGGTGCAAGCCAACAAGAACTCCTTTGGAAGTTGGGTTGAAATTATATGGACATGATGAATCCATTTTAATTGATGTTACTTTGTATCGTCAATTGGTTGGAATTTTGATCTACTTAACTACAAATCAACCAAATATTTCTTTTACGGTTAGTATGGTATTAATATTTATGGAAAAACCCAACAAACTGCATTGGAAAGAAGAAAAGAGGATTTCAAGATATTTGTGTGGAACAATTGGATATGGTTTGGTACATAGATCTATAGAATATTTCAGGTTGATTGATTATACATATTTAGATAGGGTTGGATGCATGGATGAAAGGAAATCAACTTCAGGGTATTCTTTTGGTGTGGGTTCAACAACGGTTTCTTGGAGTACTAACAAACAACCCACAATTTCGCTCTCCATAGTAGAAGCAGAGTATAAAGTGGAAACAACAACAACAGATGAAGCAGTTTAGTTGAGAAGAATTTTAGAGGATATACATGAGCAACAAGAGTAATCCATTCATTTGATATGTAATAATCAAAGTGCTATTCATATGACCAAGGATCTAGTTTTTCATAAGAATACCACGCATGTAGATATTCAATATCATTTTGTTCAGGATTTGGTTCAACATGGAGTGATCGAGATTGAGTACTGTAGAACATATGAACATGTTGTTGATATATTCACCAAATAATTATCTAAGGAAAAGTTATTCATGACCACTAGTGTATAACTTATTCATGACCAAGTCAGACGTGTATACTTAATCTATCAACAACCACTAGTGTATTTAACTTATTCATGACCAAGAACCACTAGTGTATAACTTATTCATGACCAAGTCAGAGGCGTATACTTAATCGATCAATAAATTCACGGGTGCGTAACTTATTCAATGAGAAAAGTTAGAGGCGTATACTTAATTCTATCAACAAAGTCACTTGTATATACTTATTCAATGCCCATATTCAAGTGTGACTTCTCTATTCAACCTTAGTGTTGCTTTGAGAAAATATTACTCTATTTCAAAAGCTAAAGATAGAAGCTTTAAATAGGGAATTTAGATAAGTATAACACGTCACCAACATTGAGATATGGATCAAAATTAAGGAAAAATACCTTTGTTGGAGACAAACGTATGATAAAATAATAAACCTTTAATAAACATACAGAAGGTTGTGAGTTCAAATCTGGTGATGTCATTGTATCCTAATATTTTATGTGAATAAAATATAGACCAAAACACGCACACGGTTCCAATCGTGTCACTTTGATCGATAGTCAAACGAAAGTCTTCAATTGGGTGCCAAAAACATCACTTTGATCGAAGGTCAATTGAGAAGGGGTTATGTGGTCCGAGTACAAAAAATCCATCTATCAATCGTCTTATGCAAAGTTAAGTGTTTAGGGTTCTGAACATTTTTCCATGTAGAGTCTACATTTGTTTGGATGGACGTGTGCCTATTCCATGTAGAGTCTAAGTTTGTTTTGATGAAAGCTTGCTTAAACCTAAAGAGTTTTTCCAAATGCTTCAAATTGGAGAATAATTATAAAATTAAAAATTTTGGTTTACTATTACACAATTTTACTAAATTGTTTTGATATCCTAAAATCTAAACTCTAAATTTTAGTTACACTTTAGGAAATAATGATTGAGGTTGATTTTTATAGTTAAATATGGGAGGCTCTGCCATAAAGTGCATGAAACTAGCAAATAATAGATAGATTAAACAGACAAGGCAAGGGAATGCTCCCTCTTAGAGGAGGAGACAATTAATGATCCGTAAACTGTCATGGATATTCCACTCGACATTTTGTCACAACAAATATGATATTACTATATTAAAAATATGAGATTCAACACTATTATAGTTTTATTAAACTTTAATATATGTAGATTTAACTGTAATTAGTGCATGCATGCTAATGAAAATTATGAAGAAAAGTAGATAATGACAAAATAAGCACACACACACAATATATGATCTCTAGGAAACCCTTTCAGGAGAAAACTTAGCTGGAAGGTGAGGTGGCTTCGCTCTCTTTCTCTATCTAGAAATATTGTTGCATGTACAAAGAAGTAATGCTTGTGGCCCATGGGCTACTAAAGTGCATAGTTCCTCTCTGTGTTCTCTACCTCCTATATCTCCTGACTATATTTTCTCAACTATGGAACAAAATTCTCTCAAAAGAATGGAATGTCTCTTCCTCCTAGTGACTTGGTTATAACACAGCTCGATAGCCTACTAGTGGTTAATTTTGACTACATCAACTCTTAAGTAGAGCTACAATATAGACACTTCTAGAGTCTTTTATATAATAATCACGTGGCTAGACCCTTTTCCATGAATAATGGGGGTTGGCACGACATCCTCCCGAACTATAGGTGTGAAAACAGGAAGGTTAACTTCTTAGTGACATAAATTTTGCATACAGACTCTGATTGACACGTTTCTTGTGTTGTTGGAAAAATATTTGAATGTAAAATAACATGAAATGTTGTTGTGCTAAAGAGATAAAGTTTTACCCCCAAAAGATGTCCTTTTATGCTTCAAAATGCTCCTAGAAGGTTTTAGAGCCCGTTTTTCCAACCTGGGTCCTGCCAGTAAAAACGGTCCAATGAGCTTATTCCTCCACTTTCTTCCACTCCAAATGCATCGAGATGGATGAAAAAAAATATAATGATCCAATCCAGATCAAGTAAACATTATAACCCAGTTATTTCACCACACTAAGATGTGCCACCTATTTCACTTAAATTTCTTTTTTCTCTTCTAAAAGGACTTTTATATTATCACAATTCCCATATTTACAATACTAACAACCTGGTAGTTCAAAATTAGCACAGAAATTAAGGAGAAAATGATTAACTAAATTAGATTTATTTTTCTAGAAGAGCGTCCCTCTTTCCACTTCTAGAAGAAGATCACTCTACTCGAGTTCCACCTCTGATGTTGTTCCCATTCCTCTTGCTCTGACTCTGGACTATATCAAAGGAATTGATGATGATGTCTTTCTGAATACTAAAAATGTCTTCTTCAATCCTAATAGCACCCTACCAAAAATGCCTTCTTCAATCCTAATAGTAGCGTAATTATGCTCATCCGTTGTTAAAATCTAACAGGTGAAGTCTTGTTCGTATATTTGTATGCCCCTTTCTAATATCTCTGAGTAGATTTAGATATTTGTCAACTACATATTCTTATCGAGAAGCAATCTTGCTCCACTTAGAAACTATTAATGATGCTTGCATTGGAGTGAGTCACGAGATGATCTTCCCAAATCTTATATTCCTTCGGTGTACCTTTGCGCCTTTAGGGGAATTACTAGTTACAATAAACTTACAATAAACAAGGTTCTTAACCATAGATATTCACCCTCATTTTGACATGGATATTATTAACTTAACTTAATAGGCTTTGTTACAATACCATGGGCTTATCAATATCACTTTCCCAAAAACCATAACTCATTTCAAAATCAAAATATTTTATCTTAATTTTATTTTATAATTTTTTTTAAACTAACTCTAAAACAAAAAAGTATGGAGAGATATTGTAGTGGTGTAAATATTTATAAAATAACCAATTTAAATCCATCTTAATTCTAAATCTACCAAACACCGAGAAATATCAAAATTTCTATGTCCAAATCTTTTTAAAATGAAAAGAGATTTAATCTCTCTTAACTCTTGATAAATCCACAATTAAAATAAATTTAAATTAATATTAAAACCACGCAATTTAAATAATTTATATAAAAGAAAATATGCAAAATCAAAATAGAATTTCCCCACTTTTTCTCTTGCACGTGACGTTTTCACTGGTTTTACCGTCCGAATGAATTTATATCAACTGAACAAAACTCAGACGATTGATAGAATTAGAATTTTATATGAATTACTTCGGCCACTTTCTTCACTCCGCTGCCCCCACTGAGTCAAGTCAATACACCGTCATTTTCCCTTTCCCTGAATTTTCTCTTTTCTTTACAATTTTCCAACTCAAATCATTTCAATTTTGTTGCCTTTCCCATCGGTCAATTTATCTTTTTGCGTTTTGTCTTTTTCCTCAATTTACGGTTCCATACTCTGTTTACCCTCAAGTCATGTCAATAAATTTATTTTTCTTACCCTCTTCTATTCTCTGTTCCACATCTACACCATTAAATTTCTTACCCTCTTCTATTCTTTGTTCCACGTCTATTCTTTAATGGAAATTTCTATTAAATTTCCATTGATATCTGGAATATTTCCCGCGTCAAAGTCGAATGGCTCATTTTCCAGTTTCCCACTTTCTTTTTTACCAAAATCAAATCAAACAATACATCCATTTCCTTTGCGTGTCTACACAGTTAAATTTCTATCAATATCTGGAAGATTTTTAGGTCTCCATTCTCCTTTTTCCGAGTTAAGATCCTTTGCGTGTCTACATGGTTGAATTTCTATCAATATCTGGAAGATTTTTCGGTCTCCATTCTCCTTTTTATGAGTCAATATCAATAGGCACACTTTTCTCTGATTTGTCAATACATCACCATTTTCTCTTTTCTCTAAATTTTCTCATTTCCTTATAGTTTTCACACACAAGCCTTTAAATGACAAATGCTATTGTGATTATAAATATATGGTGAATAACAAAAACACTCACAACCTTTGGCTTTAAAAGAAGTTGGAGAGAGAGAAATGGATCATAAATCTATTGTTTTGCTCATCACCATGTTTGTGTGCTTTGTTCATTACCATACTCATACAGAGTATTCAGTATGAGCAGTGTTGGGAGAATTGATTTTTGACTAGGCAAATGACATCCAAATTCAGAGATTCAAGTTGTTCTGGAAAGTAGACAAGCATAGATTTCCAACAAGCTATTGTGGGCGCAATCTGGACATTGGGAAGTCCTCCAAAAGTGTAGTTGAAGTTGAAGGGCACGCCTGACATTGGCACTGCGCGCCTAGCACTCGTGCTGCTCGTTTGACAAATTGTCCAATTTTTCACTGTTTTGTCCCAGTTTTCACTTTCACCTTGGCAAATCATGATTTTATCCTTGTAATTGATCAGTTGAATGTAATTATGATGCTTCTAGAGCTTAGTAGGGTAGATTCATCAGGTAAAACAAGTTCATGTGGTGTAATCAGTTTGTTTGGGTTAGGGATGAGTCACTTTGACCACCCTATTTTCTTGTTTGCAATTCATATCTTGTTAGAAACAAATCCTCTTCTCATGGATTCGACCACTTGAGCTTAGGATGATTTTTTTGGGGTATATATGATGCTTTTCCTTAGTCATTGTATAGGTTGGACTCAGTGGGATGCTTATGCTTTGATAAAATATCATTTTGTATCAGTTACAACAGGAGATTAATGAAAAGTTGCAGCTATTTCTTTGGGATCCATGTTGTATGATGCTTAGTTCAGTTTTTATTTTGTATTCATGTGTTAGAATGTATTGTTAACTCCACTTCATCATTTCATACTCTTATGTGAATGTATACAAGTCTGAGAGGCAGAATCCATAACTTTTATGCTCTATTTTTGGTAGACATTTCACAGTCTATGTTTTCTTCAGTTTAGAAAGAATCCATGTTGCTTACATGCTCTTTCTAGCTCCTCACCTGTATTGAATCACCTCACCCATAAAACCCTACAGTGTTGAGCCTTGTGCCTACCTTGCCCCATCCAACACCCTGCAATTTTGACCTAATTTCCTTGCCCTAACTGTTTGGCTCCTCCTGATCCAACAAAACCCTCCAAAATAAATCAAAACCCTGTGCTACTATACATAGACTAATATCAGTTTCTTGATCCATTCATTTTGGCTGAGATCCTTATGGAGAGAGCCCTCTCCTAGCCTAGTAGGGCTAGCTACTTGGCTAAGCGTGGTTTGTGGTTACCCTGGAATTGCCTTCCTTCAGCCTGAGGTTCAATCCAGGTGATAACACAAGTGTTGCATGTAATCAGATGATCAAACTTGGGAATTGCGTAATCATTTTGGGGGAGATTCGTAAATAATCGGGACCTAATTTCCTGAGGAATTGCGCAAGGAAATAGGGGTGAAAGTAGAGGCATAAATTGACTAAGTCTGGGTTAAATATTCTCAGTGAGCAGAGAGATAGGTTACTCACTTACAAGTTGTGCTTAGTCTGAGCAAGAAATTGTAATGCATCTCTATTCATCCTATTACTACAAGCGAGAAAAAGGGGTTTTTAGCAAATTTCCTTCCCCTGGGAAAATATTGTGTGTGTGTGTGGTATTTATCTTTGCATGTTTATGACTGATGTTCTAAATTGTGTTCTGCAGAGCAATAGAGTAGGATTGTTTCTTGTGATTTAGATTAAAATTTCATGAGTAGTTACAATTATACACCATAATTTTTACATGGTTTTAGAGCAGGATTCACATCAAAATAGAAATTTTGAAGTTGTTTCTCAGGGTTCAAATTTGTAGTTCAGTGTAGTAGGATCTCTCCAGAGTTGGGAAGATGACCTTCAGTGGGATGAGACTAGAGCATGCCTTGGAAGGCAACTCTAGTTTCATTGCATGGAGGCAATTCTTGATGACAATAGCTTTCTAGAATACATCAAGAAAGATGTTCCAAAACTAGCAGAACCTAATGCACATAACCTAGCCCAATGGAAGAAAGATGTAGCCAAGATGAGAAAAATGATCTTGGAGGGAGAATGAGACCACATTTTCTCAAATATCCATGGTAAATAAACTCTATTCACAATGTGGAAATTAGTGACATAATTGATCGAGAATATTAGTGACCATAGGAGGTCGACATTCAAGGATAAACTTTGAAATATCAAGATGCATAAGAATGACACTATCCCGTAGTATCTTACCATATTTACACAAGTTTTTTATGAACTTGGTGGGGTTGGTCTTAATGATGCAAAGGATGACTTGGTAAGCCTAGCTCTTCTAGGCCTTCCCAAAAGATGTCATAGCTATGAGGGCTTGGTGAACGAGAAGGAGAAATTATAGAATTGGGAACACTTATGGTATTATTTGGTACAAGAGGAGATAAGGTGGAATACCAGAGATGGAACCTCATCCAAGAGCGAGGATGAAGAAAAATTTTCATTGGATGGAAATGGAAAGAAGGGAAAAGGGAATAAATCTCAAACCAAACCAGAATCCAGCCATGGGGGCAAGAAGAAAGACTTGTCCAAAATAAAATTCTTCAATTGTCATGAATTTGGGCACTATGCCACTAAGTGTCCATACAAAAATTCAAGCAATAAAAACCTTAGGAGGAGCAATAGGTTAAGCCTTGGCTTCAAAGTTCGAGCTTGACTTCACCCTTATCACATGCATGGGTAGCATAGTGATGGGGAGCGTGTGGTACTTGGATTCTAGTGCCTCGTTCCACATGGCAAGGTGTAGAGAATTTTTAAGTGACCTAGAGGAGAAATATCTCCATATTCATATTAAGATGGGGAACGATGAAAGGTACAGTGTGACCGAAATTGGTACAATCACATTTTAGACGGAGTTAGGATCCCCTCTCAAACTCAAGGATGTCATGTTTGTTCTAGGCCTGAAGAAGAATCTCATATTTGTAGAAGTTTTGGAAGACCATGTTTATGATGTGATCTTCAGCAAAGGGAAAGCATTCCTGAGACACATAGCCACTGGGTAGGTGAACCAAATCAAGGTTCATGTGAAGAACCTATACAAGTTGGATGTGGAATATTGTGTTGCATTAATTTGTAAGGCAAAGAAAGTGCAGAGTTGCGATGTCAGTGAACTTTGTCATAGAAGACTTAGACATTTGCATCATGACACCTTGAAGATTATGAAACAAATAACCACGGGCCTTCCTAAAGGAGCCCTTGAGCAATATGATGTATGCAAGGGATGTACCTTGGGGAAGTATGTGAAATCCACATTTTGTGATCGATAAAGAAAAGTACATGCAGTCTTGGAAAGTGTCCACTTTGTTGTCTGTGGACCTTTCTCAACCACCTCCAATGCTAGACATAAGTACCATGTTATATTTGTTGATGATTTCTCAAGGAAGTGTTGGATCTTCTTCGCACGGAAGAAAGAAGAGACATTCTCAATGTTCATAGAATTCGGGGCATTGGTTTAGAAAGAAACCGACAAGAAGGTGAAGATTCTCAGGAGTGAAAATGGAGGTGAGTATGTATCGAATGACTTCAAGGATGTTTGTGTGAAAGAGGGCATTCAAAGATAGTTGACAACACCCCACAACCTGCATAAAAATGGGGTAGTTGAGAGAAAAACCACAACATTGTTGGAGCTGTGAGAGCTATGCTACATGACGAAGGCCTACAACTGCATTAGTGGCCATAGGCATGTAACACAACAATCTACTTGCAAAACTAGATTCCTCATTGGATTCTTGGTATGATCACACCAGAGGAAGCTTTCTCAGGGATAAAGCTAGATGTGTCACACTTCAAGATTTTTGGAGTCGTTGTTTACTCCCATGTCTCCAAATATTCGAGGAAGAATCTTGAACCAACAACAGAGTTCAGAGTAGTTTTGGGTTACATATAAAATCCTCACAACTACCGTGTGTATTTGTCATCCCTTAAAATTACAGTTGTGTGAAGGGATGTAAAGTTTGATGACGAGAAAGAAATGTGGTGCTTTCTTGAAGGGAGCTTCATATCCCACCAGAAGAGGAGCTTTTAGCTCCAAAGGAGGAGCCTTAGTAAGTTGTGGAGTAGCCACAAAGTGAGGAGCAAAGTAGAGACACCCACTCAAGAAAAACCATCCATATAAGGTAGAAAAATAACCAAGGAAGTTGATAGACTTGTGCAGGATGCAAGGGAGAATGTGAGAGTTCCTTCAAATTTGTTGATGCAAAGGAGATCACTTGAGATGTACACTAGCTACATGGCTCTAATGACCGAGGTTGTAGAAATTGAGCCATCTTCTTTCAAGGAAGCAATAAAGCAACCTGTATGGGTTAATGTAATGGTCGAGGAATATGAATCCATTGTAAAGAACAGTGTTTGGGAAGTGGTCCCAAGAATGGAAGATACATCAGTTGTGGGTTTGAGATGGGTCTTCAAAGTAAATCATGTTGTAGATGGAAGAATATAGAAGTATAAGGAAAAATTTGTGGCCAAAGGATTCTCTCAAGTTGAGGGAATAAACAATTAGGAAACCTTTTCTCCTGGAGCAAGGTATTCATCCATTAGATCAATTATTGTACTGGCTACATATATGGGGTGGAAGATCCACTAGATGGATGTAAAAAAATAATTCCTAAATGGGGTTATTGAGGAGGAGGTGTACATTAAGAAACCAGAAGGTTTTGAGACATTTGATTGAGAGTCTCATGTGTACAGACTCAAGCGAGCATTCTACGGTCTCAAACAAAAACCTCGTGTTTGGTACACCAATATCGACAATTATCTCACCGGTTTGGACTTCACCAAAAGTGAAGCAAATGTGAACCTATATCATACCTTGGTAGAAGGTAAATTGCTTATTATTGTCTTATATGTTGATGATTTGATTTTAACTGGTGATGAAAAACTGATTAGATCTTGCAAGGAAGACCTTGCAAGGGAATTTGAAATAAAGGACATGGGTCTCATGCGCTACTTCCTCGGGTTGGAAGTATGGCAGGGCAATGGGGAACAATTTGTGTCTCAAGGAAAGTATGAAAATGAGATACTACAAATATTCCACATGTAGAGTTGCAAATCCGTGGAGACACCTCTAGCGACCCACTCGAGGAAGGAGGATGCCACTTCAATTGAAGAGGTGGATGCTACCATTTATCACAAGCTAGTGGGTCCACTGATGTATCTTGTGAACACACGACCATATATGTGCTATGTTGTCAATCAGCTAAGCCAAGCTATGGTTAGGCCAGCCAAATTATATTGGAAGGCAACTAAGCATGTTTTACGGTACCTCAGAGGCACTACTCAGTATGGATTATAGTATAAACAGACAGAGGGAGTGAAACTTTGTGGCTTCACAGATGTAGATTGGATAGGGATTCCATCTGACCAAAAGAGTACATTAGGCGGAATTTTCAGTGTTGGGTCTGCAACAGTCTCCTAGTACAACAAGAAGAAAATATTTGTGGCACTTAGCTCAACAGAATTAGAATACATGGTTGTAGCTCAAGCAACATGTTAAGTGATTTGGATGAGAAAGATACTTGTGGGACTGTTTGGTTAGATGATGGATCCAACTATGATATATTATGATAATCAGAG
>APFE031227726.1:0-20880 GCA_000404065.3 Pinus taeda
CACTTGATCCGTGGCTTGACACCCGATTGGTCCATGAATTCTATTTAAAGCGCATGGAGGGTGATTTGTAGGTTCACCATGCATGAGAGAAGCTTATGTAAATTTTCATTCTTTTATTAATAAATTGCTTGTAGTAGCCACGTTGGCGCAGGCCGTGGACTGTTTCCCTCTTTTGAGGGTTTTAAACACGTCAAAATACTGGTGTATTGATCTGTGATCTGTTTGTGAGCGGTGTCCTTTTGGTGTTCTGTCTCAGGAACTTACCCTGTAAATTCCTACACTTTTATTTCTTCCAAAGATCCCTCTCTGCACTAGTGAGAGCGCATTATTCTGATTCGTCCTTAGGTTAGGAAAGCCCAAAATCGACATAATCCCGAACATCATGAGACTCCAACATGGTCACCATCTTAATAACCCACACATCATAATCCTTCCCTATAAACGACGGGAATTGGGGCTGGAAATTTGAGAAAGCCATATTTCCTCCAAAAAAAACTTTCTCCTGAACTAATAAAATCTTCTTTTGCTAAAGAAATTTATAAACCCATTTTCAATAAAATCGTTATTTATTTTTTCTATATAAAAAAATATTTATATTAAAAACACACTTTATAAATCATCACATCCACACTATGTAATAAACACCATATAATAAACTTTATGGAGCCCTTTTTAATAAATGACCTTTCAAATCTAGATAGATTCTTAACAACCTTCCACCCATGTGACTCTTTTATAAATAAAATACTTTTCAAAACTTTTTATGATACCAATTTTTTCACTTTTCGACGATAACATGTTTTGGAGTTAAATGCGGTTACATGCTAATGCATTTCATGACAATGAGGTCCCATGTTAGTCCTCTAATCCTACCAACGTAAGTTTGACTTGCGTGTTTGAAAAGCACCATAAGCTCGTGACCTATGACACGACTCTTTGCGAGGCCCATGAGTGTTATAATGCATTAAATACAGGGGCTTTATAGAACAACCAAGAGGAACATAAATTATTTATGTCTTCTCTCTCAGGGATTACTGTTGATCCATTCTTCCTGGCTGTCTATAACCTCACATGGATAACAATGTGGATAACAAAAATTTCACACATGAAACTCATGAGCTCCGGCTCTTCCATTGATCACACAAAAACTTGATTGATTATAATGAACCTAGTGAGGGATATTTATATTTTTCCAACTAGTGACTCACCTAAAATAACTTTACATGAAACCACACACTAAATTCGTCTATCACTTAACCTGACTTGACTCAACACTCAATTAACTGAATTTCTAATTTTAACCAACTCCTCGTGCGAGAGTAATTAGCTAATTTTAACATATTCAAGGTGGTTTGAAGTTGACCAAAAATTTTAGTTATTTAGAAAAATGCCTGTGTTTGTTGGTGGATAATGGAGAAGAGGAAGTAGAATGCGAGACTCCAACATTAGAGAGAACAAGATACCTTCAATATTTCTCTATTGTCCTCCTGCACCACTCAAACCTTTGACTGAATCCAAGAAAGATCCAAGTTCTCCCAAAATATTTTACATTTTCTTTGATTCTAATCTACATTTGTTGCTCGGTTCAAATCATGCAAAGATAAGTGACTAACATATGTATAGAATATTCCTCCAAAATGTCTAATATAGAAGGTAAGGGTAGATCTCATGAAATGTTAGGTTAGGCATGACTGCAACAATGAACTGTGCTGCATGTAGCATGCAAGTTTCAACGTTATGTTGAATTCCTTCACAATAGTTTTTGGTTGGCATACAACTCTAGATGTTATGTAACCAGATGAAAAAATAGAAGAAGAGATAAATCAAGGACTTCAAAATAAACCTCTTGAAAGGGGGAACCTCCTTTTACATCACATAAATGAATAATTCTTGCGTCGTACAAATGACAAGACCTTCTTAGTATATATAGGAGTTTAAAGGGTCACAATATAATGAGGGCCCACATAATAATAATAATTTAAGGGCACAACAATAAGAGTAATGGACTTGTATGGGGAACAACAATAAAAATATGGGGGCTACATAGGGAAAAAATAACAATATGGGGGTTACACTAGTATAATTATAGGGGTCTAACATGGACTTCTACTTCAAAAAAGTGTTTTCCTCAATGCTTGAGTAGTTCCAGATGCTTCTATGTAAAATTCTCATCCTCCCACGTGGAATCTTCAATGGGTAAGTTCTTCCACTTAATGAGATATTCTGAAATTGATTAATTTTCTAGCTAGCGGGTTCTTTCTATGACTTCTTCAGGGTCCAATATGATTTTTCCTTCCTTATCAAGCTCCGCAACATTGTTTGAACTAATATCTTGTCACTTATAACCTTCTTTAAGCATGGAAAATGCAAAACTAGGTGTACTTGGCAAAATGTAGGTAGGTCCAATTTTCATTCCATAGTACCAATGTTTTGCAACACCTTGTAAGGACCATAGAACTTTGGTGTTAATTTATTATCCTTCTTATCTTGCTTGAGGGATATTTGTTTGTATGGTTGTATTCTTAAAAATACCCAATTGTCTACGTAACAACTTCTTTCACTACGATCTTGATCCGCCTGTTGTTTCATTTGATTATGTGCTAGAGTTAAGTTATCCTTTAAGAGTTGGAGAAATTTCTATTGTTGTTCGATGTGATCTTCCATTGCTTGAACCTTAGAATTCTCTCTTAAAGGTGATGTGATGGATGATGGTGATATCCATAAAATACCATAAATGGGGTCATTCTTGTTGTGGTACAGAAGGAAGTGTTATAGCACCATTTTTTCATAGGTAACCACTTGACCCATTGTGTTTGTTTATCATATACAAAGGAATGAAGATATTCTTTCAAAAATTTGTTCAATATCTTAGATTTCCCATCAGATTGAGGATGATAAGATGAGCTATGAGCTAATTGAGTACGAACACAAGTAAATAATTTTGTCCAAAATTTCCAGTGAAAATTGTGTCTCTCTCACTTACAATAATCTTTGGGTTTCCTTGTTGCTTTGAACTGTTTCCATAAATCCAGTAGCAACTACATTGATTTCGAAAGGATGAGATAGTGCACAAAAGTGTGCATACTTGGTAAGTCTATCAACTACCACTATGATGATTCTTTTTCCTTCAGACTTGGGTAAACGTGTGATAAAATCAATTGATAACTCCTCCCAATGTTATCCTCGAATGGCTAAAGGTTTAACCGACCTGAGGCCTTAATTGTTTCAACTTTATTTTGTTGGAAAACCAAATATTCTCCCACAAACTTCTGAATATCATATTTAAGGCTTCCCAAAAAGAAATCCTTCTAGACCACGTGGTAAGTTTTTAAACATATTGAGTGCCCTCCTAAAGGGGAGGTGTGCAATTCTAGAAGAATATTTTGTTTTAGTTGGGAGTTCTTACATAGATATAAGCTATCTTTTTACCATTATAAATCATTTTTCCAGGTAAATGTATTAGATGCACTAAGGTCTTTCTTCAACTTCTAAATCGGTGTCCACACATCTTCATCATTCTTCCGTTCATCCCTTGCTTCAATTATCCAATTAGGTTTCATAATATAAATGACACAAAGAAATGCTTTTGCATCCTCATCCCTTCTTGAGAGTGCATATCCAACAACATTTTCATTCCTTTTTTTTAGATGATTTGAAATTGATAACCTAACATCTTTGTGACCCATTTTTTCTACTCTTCTGAAAGTAATCTTTGTTCCAAAAAGTATTTAATACTATCATGATATATTTTTACCTTGAAGCTTCTTTCCATTCGGTAAAGGTGTCATTACGTCACATAATGTAGTATTGCCAACATTTCCTTTTCCTAAATAAGTTTGTGTAAATACTTTCCCTTGATTGGATGAATTTAAAAAAAATGGGTCTTCCTTCTTGCATTAAAACAAGACCAATTCGATTTTGCGAGGCATCACATTACACAATAAATGTTTTTGTGAAGTCTAGTGTAGCTAAAACCGAAACTTAGCACATTTCATCTCTAAGAGACACTAAACGACTTAGTTTCTTATTAATTACAAAAAAATGCATCTTTCTTAAGTAATTTTGTTAGAGGTGCTATTATTTTCCCATAATTCTTAACAAACTTGCGATAATATCCTGTCAACTAGAGAAATCCTCAAAGATGCTTTAGGGTTTTGTGGATTTTCCATTCCTTATGATTTATATTTTGTTAGGGTCTACCTTAACACTCTCATGAGATACAATATGACCTAAATACTCCACCTCGTGGACCCCAAAGAAAAACTTTCCCGGGTTTTGCATACAATTGCTTCTCCTCCAATAGTTTGAGCACCTTGTCGACATGTTGAAAATGATCCTTCCAAGACTTGTTATAGATTATTATATCATAAAAGAATACTAACACACATTTTCTAAGGAGGGATTTGAAAATGGAATTCATCAAACCTTGAAATGTGGAAGGTGCATTAGTAATCCCAAAAGGCATGACTATAAATTCATAATGACCTTCATGAGTTTTGAATGCTATCTTTAAAATGTCTTTAGTTTTCATTCAAATTTGATGATGTCCTAAAATGATCCATGCAATTCATCGAAGACTTCACCAATGACAAAAATGGACATATTTTCAATATTGATCTTGTTTAGCTCCATATACTCTAGACACATATGCCATGATCCATATTTGTTGTGTACCAATACTACGAGGGAAGAGAAATAACTTTGGATAGGTTGAATTATACTGGCATCTAGCATTTCTGCAACCGTATGTTTAGTTTCACTCTTCTAGGAATAGGGATATCTTTAAGGTCTGATGCTTGGAGGAACACTTCATGGAATCAAGTGTATAGAATGATAAAGATCAAGAATAGGTGGGAGACCCTTGGGAGTCTAAAATTCCCTAGAATTATTGTTAAGTACTCTTTGGAGATATGGAGAATTGGAAGGCTTAGATGCTTGAACATCTAATTAGCATAATTGTGCAATGAAACATCATTTTTTCTTCTTTGAAAGTGTTGTAATACCATTAGATTTAGTTATCTTACCAAGTTTCTCAGTGATACCCCTTAATTCAATTTCTCTTCCTTCGCAGAAAAAGTTCAAAAAAAATCCTTAAAAATTAAAAGCTATCATCCCCAAATATTGTAACCATTGGACTCCTAATACAAATTTAACACAAAAACTTGGAATGAAATTCATTGGATTATCCAATACATATTTCCCCATGATTATATTGATATTATGACACTTCCCTAAGCAATTTATAGTTCCTCCATCTGCAAACATCACTTGACACTCTCGTGCTGGGTATAGAAAGAAATTCAAATCCTTTGCTATATTACAATGAATTAAATTATGGGTACCACATAAATCAATCAAGATTATTACCCTTTTCTTCTTCACATATCCTTCTTGTTATTGGGAAATCTAGTGTCCACTCGGAGCTACTAGTCCCACTAAGACGGGTAGCTATCTTAGAAACAAACAAACCAAAACTACTTTCGCTTTCCTTTATGAGAAGTAGATAAGAGGGGAACAAAAGACATGAACCTCAGTCTTGCGCTTGGTTTCGCTCCCTTCAGACAGATCTTTTCCGCTCCTTCTTCGTTTACCCAGCTTCAAAGAGCACCTGTGGAATCAAAGCATCATGATACTATCGAAGAACATAGATCTACAATCATAAACAATATAGGACCAGATAGATATTGACCACACAAATGCATATATCATCAAACGTACAAGAATGTGGAGGAAAAATTGAATAGATTTATTTATATCAAGAATAGAAAAGAGGATTACAACCCATTGTTCTGACCCAACATCACCCTTCCAGCATGAAATCCCTTCTTCACCTCATGAAAAGCTTAGATCACCCAACACTATGATATCACACCAAGAAACCAACAACACTTCCTTACAAGATACAAGATTCCAGCCTCTAGATCTCTGTGATGAGGGATCCATATATAGATGTTTCTAGGAGGGTGAGTCAGCTGCTGGGTTTTTGATTAGTTTCCTCTCTCTGATAGTTCTTGACCCCACTTGGAGATTGATGATCTCTTACTCATCCCTGGGCGAATTCAGAGAGGCAAGTGTCACAAGAGAAGTTTCTGGAAGATTCCATGATTGTCCACCTTGCAAACTGTCTCTGCCATTTGTCTAATCTCGGTCATCACACCATAAAAAAGGGATTTCCAGTATGCATCACACTTTTTACACTGAGTAGGTGAGGTGCATCACACCCTTAGCACTGAGCAGCCTGTATGGTCCACTTTTGACCAGTTCTGAGCAATTTTCTATGGAGAAATTCTGGGAGATGATGTAATCAGCTGACCTTGTTCCTTTAGGGTTTGAAGAAACACTGTTGGGGACTTAGAAGCCCTTGGCTTATGGACATATATGATTGGGGTCGAAGTGCCCAAAAATTTCTATAACACTTCTATCTTGAGAGTTTGAAGAGTAGTAATTCTTGCTAATGCATTACAATATATGGTCAGATTTGTTTATTCCTTTTCGATCATTGGTTTCGGTTCTTGGTACATATCTTATTATTTTGATGTTTCTTGTTCCTTTTCTTCCTCTTCTTGAAAATCTATGGAAAATATTTTCTTCTCAACGCACTTATGACCCTTAGTTTATTTTCTATCACAACTCTAACAAGGTTATCTTGTTTTTTTTCCTCTAGTTGTTGTGGTTTCAACCTTGTAGGTTGTGGAAGGATAGGAATGGAATTACTTCCATCTTTATAGTTGTCAGTGGTATACCTCCTTGTTGTGTTAGTTTTTCTTTCAACTTTTCTTGACACCCAAAATGGCTTCTCCAATGAATTATGTTCCCAAATGTGAAGCTCATGTTGGATGTTATCCTTTAAAGTCCCTATAAATACATCAATCATATGGAATATGGAATATCATTTATATATTTAATATTTGAATGTCCTCAATTTTCTCTGTCATTGAACCCTTTTGTTTGATATTTATCAATTGGATAAATGAGGTGTTTCTCTTTTTATCCTTATATTGTGCTATCAACTCCTCCATAAAAATTAACCAAGTGACAAGTGATTTATGATAACAAAGAAATCGATACCATACAAACTAATTTCTTTCTAAATATAAGGATGTAATGCATACCTTTTGTGTGTGTTTCACATAGTGTAGATTAAAGAATTTCTCCATCTATAGTATCCATGTTATCATATTTCTGCCATCCAACTTCCTCATATCAATCTTATGATTGTGGTTTATCTTCAACCCAAAGTTTGAGTCTCTAAAATCATGATTCCCATTCATTAGTATAGGACTAATGTGACATATGGGAGTAGGTGTCATGGTGGGCATATGTCGGATAGGGATGGCATGATCAGAGATGGCAGGTTCTTGGATACACACGAGAGGAGAGGTGATGGACATAGGATATATTCTAGTTCTGGTTTCTACAGGTACCATGGTCATAATTGTTATCATCCTTATAGGAGGAATGACATGGGATATTTTTTAGATGAGCTCAAGAAAGCTAAGCCACATACCTTTGATGGAGATTTGAATAAATTGGAAGATGAAGAGTCATGGCTACTTGGGATGAAGAAGTTATTTGAGGTGCATGATTACATAGAGGACATGAAGGCCATAATAGCTATGTTGTGAAGGAAAATCCACTCTGCAGACAAAGGTGATCCCTCTAGTCCAATGAGTGGGTCTAGCAACAAACCAAACAATCCAATACGCACTTTACTAGCTTATGCTTGAAAAATTAAGGAAGAAGGAGGAACCTACCTCGTTCGGATGCTAATCACTCGATCCTTAGAGATGGATTTGAATCTTTCAATCCAGGCCTTACTCCTTAGCTGTTCTTCAAGTTTGGAAACCTACAAGGAAGATCAAATTACTATGCAAGATACGAGAGCATATATAAAATACATAAAACATAAACTACTTAATAGATCAAGGAACATTAAGCTAATAGCATAAACATTTACACAATTATGGAAAGTGAACATCATATGTATACATTGAGGAAATTAAAATGGAATCATAAAACCTATGCCTTGATGTTGGAGCCCTCCTTTTGGTGGATTCCCAGGTCCAAGAAAAGGTTCTTCAAGCACCCCTTCTCCAAGCTAGCATGGGTAGCATGTAAGCATAATATCAACATAGGGATGTAATAATCAATGAACAACCATTTTGGGATGGAAGGGAGGGAGTTTATAGGAAGGGAGAGGGATTTAGGGATCCACAAAAGAGGGAGGAAGGTTCACATCTCAATAGGAAATCCCATGATGATAAGATTGACAATATCAACAACAACCAATATCCAGCTCATTATTCCAGAAGGTTCTAGTGAGCGAAACTTCTCTTCCAGTTTGGGAAATCCTGCCAGAAGAGGTTCAACCTATTAAAATCCATGTTGGAAATGTGAGTGTGTAACTGAGCGACCTACCATCAACAAGGGAAAGCAGTGGAGAAAAACTCGCTAATGCCGAAAATTAGGCTTTCAGGCGACCTTATCCAGAATGGGTTCATGCCAATTTTCCTTTAATTCATTAGGGAGGTTTTGGTTTGTATATCATGATGGATATGCTACACAGTATTTAATGTGTTGGCACTTCAGGATATGGCACAGGAAGTGAACATGAGATATGAAAAAATAATGTGTAATAGATGCCCCCTAAAGCATGAAGGAAGAACAAGAAGTGATGGATGATATGCCTTACAAGTCAATGCAAGGATGAGAACAACATTGTTAGGAGACCTGTAAATCAAAAATATACATATACATATACATATCTTAATATGCATCTAATAATACATGAATCCACAGTATGGAGGCAACCATCCGTCGAAAAGGGATCATGTGCAAAGATCCTGGATATCATTGTAGCCATCTGAATAGAAAGGATCATGATTATGGACCCACAGTATTGTCGCAACCATCTGTACAGAGGAAACACATGTACAATCATGAATGAATGATAACTCCATGCAACCTGGATTCTATTAGAAAAAATCCAAGGTCTTGCGCTTCGTCTCAACCCGACCAATGTACAAATTCTAACATGTGAATAGATGAGTCAAAGTTGAACATGATAGAAAACCACCTGATCACTGGTCAATGATGTAAATCGTTAATAGGAACGAGAGAAAGCACCAATAGTGACAATGGATCTCAATGTACAATAAAACAAAATCCATGAATGAGAATAGTGGAATTGAATTCAAACACCCGTGGAATCATCCGATCGAAGGTCAATGATGTAAACATGTCATCAAATGTGAAATACTAGCCCTTAAGGGATGCAAGCTCTAAGGTATTGGAAGGGAGTTTCTAGATCATCTTCTCAGATAATGAGTTGAAGTCGACAAGAAGTGATCCATCAAACAAAGGCCATAATGAATCCCACATCATCAACATGAAACAAATAGAATGTAGTAGATTAGATAAATGTGATCCAGGACTATGGAAAAATGTTAGAGAGTGTATAGGAAAAATCTAGCAGATAGAACTTCTCTTGAACAGATTGACGACACGACTCTAAAATTTGGTAGAATTTGACTCAACATATGATTAGAGGTCATGACGATGAAATGGTATGATTAGATGAGAGGAAAAATGGATTTCCCAAACCTAGGAAGGCAGGTGACAAAGTGAGGATATCCCAAGCCTGACCGAGTAACAAATGAGTGTCATGTTCAAGAGCAACATGCTGCCTTTACATGATACAAGAGATGAAGACTGTCACTTTCCTCCCACCATTTCTAGTGAGTACCCCATATATTGTATATCATAAGCTTGAAGGGGATAACATATGGTTCCCATATAAGCTCACCCTTTGGATCAATTCATCCTAGTAACTTTTACAAGCCTTAGGAAGGAGGAACTCGATCTCATCATAACGACAAGTCCTATTTTTTTTAAGTTTTACGATCAGGATGGAGGTGAAACTCAACATTGTTTTCATGTTTAGACAGTTTGACAAAGAAGTGAAAAAGAAAACTCCAAAGGTCCCTTTTCATAAATCGTCTCTTGAACCCAAAAATGTAGAAAAAAGTATTCAAGAGAACCTCTTAGCCATGTTCAACTAGGGTATTCCTTTTTCGTACAATAGTCTATCTCAGTCTAGAAAAGGGTTAAACCTATATTGAGTAGACATCATTTCATTTACTTTTATGAGTTTGAAATGACAAGTACTTGACGATCTTTTCATTTTTCGAGAGTCAGAAAAGAGCTTAAAGATGACCCTATGGGGTCACTTTTTCGTTTATTTTTTATGAGTCCGAAAAAGTGATAAAATAAAACTCGTTGAATCAGTCAAGATAAATCACCGCCACCAAGAACATATGACCTAGTGCTGCACAAGGAAACACACATTACCAATTTGGAGGAAAAATATTAAAAAATGAGTGAAAGATGCCCTAATTTGGTAAAAATATTACTTTAAAACTATAAACAAGGAAAAAATTAAGTCATTTTTACCATTTTACCTCGATTTTCACGCAAGGAGCACGAGAGATCTAGGACTCCATTTGTCAAGCCTCTTGTCACAGGGAATAGATTTGTCCTTTCCCTTCATTTTGGTAGTCATTTTATGCTTTTTCATCCATAGGATAGGCTATAAGGAAGATTTTCAAAAAAAATACATCATGGGTGACCGACATGGGTTTCACCCATCGAAATTACACTTCTCACCATGACGCAAGTTAGGTAGTCATGCTGGTAGCATGAAACAATTCCTAAACAGATGCGCTAGTGTCGAGGTAAAAAATTTGAAGTGTAATATTCCATGAAAAATAGTTAATCTTGATTTTTCTCTCCATGGATGCTTATGAAAGTTGGGTTGTTGATGTTTTGCTGGAAAACTAGTTCATAACAGTGATTGAATGGAAAGGGAGGGGTCATGAAGCTAAAGACCATCAGGCTATACAGGATGAAGATTGTGTTGATGCCGTGCGAGCATGTGGATTTCTCAAGTTCTTCATGATTCTTGAGATCAGAGCACAACGTGAGTTATTGCAACACTTAATTAGTTGGTGGGATGTAGATTGCCAACTGTTAATGTTCATGGATGAAGAGCTCGAAATAGAGGTCGTCGACGTCTACTTCATTCCTGGGTTGCCCAAAAATGGACAACAAGTGCAGATATATGGATCATGCACTAGAGGAGAGAGCATGAATATGCTCATTGCAAGGCATTGTCTGGGAGAAAAAAAGGGTAACAATGAGAATATTGACATAAATACTATTACCAAATTCCCATTGTGAAAAATCCTACACACCATGGCTTGAATAGCTAGGGTTAAAGCATTGCACAAGACGTCAAATTTTCATTTACAGTACGTGATCAAGTGCCTAAATCCCACGGTTTTCAATTGGTGTGAAGGTTTGTTTGTGTGCATGAACTGCCAATTAACAAAGTGCAAGAGGGGAAATCTGAAACAATTTTGTTTCAAATCTATTCTGGTGATGTTCATCCTAGAACGTGTGCCATTGTTTCGTTATCAGTGGTTGGAAGTTGATCCACAAGCGCCTAGAGATCCACGATTTCTCATATGGAAGGAATTAATGCTACGACATGGGGGTGGTCGATGGATCTCATTCTCTCCAGCATTTTTCGAATGGATACATCAACAAATAATCATGGTTATTTATTGGGCATATTCAGGGACGAATTTTTGAGGAAATCCAGACCTTCCACTCCCTGCAGGAGAACACTGACCCTATTCAGGTAAAAAAATATTTTTGAAGTTTTCTGAAGCTTTAATCATTTTTTTGTATGTGTACTGAGATTTGACTTATAATGTGATGCAAATGTTGGATGAGAGAGACCTCTAGGGTTTTTGCAATAGCCTGGTGAGTGGCACACTATATCAAGGATGATCGTCCATATGTAGAGGAGGCAGACCCCATCATTGAGGTAGAGTGCAACCTAGAAAGCTTAACCAGGGGGATTCCAGAGTATGCCTTAGTCGAAGAGGTTCTGGTACACTACGAGAGGCACATAGTAGGGGTATCTTCTAGAGTGTGACAACTACTAGACTAAGTCATTAGGGTTGTCTCATGCTATCATGAACACCATGTGGATGAATAGCCAACTCCTACTTTACTTTCTGCACTATGTAGGCTTATAAAGCCATCTATCTCAGAACACAAATTTTGTAATTTTGATGTAGCAATCTCTTTTGCAAACACTCAATATATACACACACATATATATATACACACATATACATATACATACACATATATAGTTATATATATATATCTATATATATATATTATATATATATATATATATATATAATATATATATAGATATATATATATACATTTTTTTCTCTTTACCATATCTAATATGTGATGGTTTATGATTCACAAGTTTCCCAAATATCTAACACATAATTATCCAATGCATTTGTTAATGTGTTCATTCGTCTTGGAATTTGATGATAACTAATAAAATCAAATTCTCGTTCCAATAAACGAACTCACAAATACATTCTCATAATTTGAGGGTTTCTAACTCAGTATTTCCCATCAAGCTGTAGCACAATGAGCTTTGAATCAAGTTTTCCGAATAACTATCTAATGCCAAGAGAGATAGCTTCTAACCAAAGTTTGATACCGCACTATATTCGACAATGTTATTAGTCATCTGACCTAAACATATACCTTGTAAACTCACTAAATCACCATTCGGGTCATAGATCTTCCATGCAACAGAAGATAGATTCCATGTACTATAATAAGCACGATGAACAAAACCAAAACAATTGTTGGACGACATATACAAACCAAGTAGAGCACGAGGTAAGTAGAGGAAAAGTTTTGCAAAAGAAAAATAACACACAAAAAACACATTGTACACTAATGAAAACACACTAATGTACATAAGTATTTACATCGATGATCTCAGATAATTCTTCTTTAGGTAAATCCCATTTTAGGGCTTGGCCAAAGAATTTCCTTCATAGTCCACTAACTTGTAGGCACCTTTTTGTAAAACATGTTTGAGATTGTAAGGCCCATGCCACATTGCTTAGAATTTCCCAACTCGCAATTTTTCATTGGCTTGATCATAAAGCAAGACTAAGTCACATTCAACCAAAATGTGAGGAGAAATAGTTCTATTGTGTTGAGATTTTACTCGTTTATTCTAGGTTTTAATTACTAATGTTGTTAAGCGGCTTGTTTCATCAAGCCTTTTGAGGTAAATTAAATGTTCCTCTTTAGGTGAGGTATCAAGGATTAATTCAATGAAGGAATTTCACACTCAATTGAATGAGTTTCCTCTAGACCATACATTAGCTGAAAGGGCATTAATCGAGTGGTAGTCTTAGCTACAGTTCAATAAGCCCAAAGAGTTGAAAATAGCATAAGATTACAATTTGATTTATGCATTCTAATGGTGCATTGAAGCATACTAACCGAGACTTTATTTCTTAGCTCAACTTAGCCACTGGACTATGGATAATAAGGAGTTGAGTTGTCATGATGTAAACCCAATCGAGTAGTGAGTTCCAGCATCATGTAATTCAGAAATGAGATCCATGATCAGTAACAATGGCTTGAGGGACACAAAATCGAACTATGAAATAGTTGAAAATAAATTGAGAAACAATTTTACCGTCAGCATCATGTGTGGGCATGGCCTTGACCCATTTAGTGAAATAGTAAACAACGACGATGATATAACCATCTCCCTTGGGTGAGCGAGGGTTACATGTCATGAAATCAATCCCCCATTTAGCGAACGGGCTGACGGTAACAACTGGGTGTAGGGGTGCAAGTGGGGCACACTGTTTTTGGTTTTAAATCTAGAAGAACTGACATTTTTGGATTTCTAAAATTTAAAGATGGATGGCTAGAAATAATAGGCATGAAGGATTTTTTGAGCAGTAGCATACCCGGACATGTTACCACCACAAGCCCCAGAGTGGCAATCATTGAGAACTCTCTCATCTTCTTCAAGTGTCAAACATCTATGAAGGATAGAATTGACACCAACATGGTACAAAGTATCACCAATGATTTGATATGGTTGGCACTGATGTCGAATGCAACAACGTTCAAAATTAGAGAACATTGATGGAAATTTTTGGGTTTGGAGATAGAAAATAATATATCGGTACCATGGGTCAAGAGTATTGATGAGAAAGAGTGTCTTGTCAGGAATGATCTCATCAAAAGCCATAGATGTTGTGGCAGAGGGAAGGTTACAAATGAATTCGGCAAAGACCAACGATTTCATTGATTTTGTCGTAGCAAACTCCAAATCAAATTCTTGAAGGATAAAAATCCACTTAGAATATCCCCCCCTCCCTAGTAAGTGATGATTCAAAATGTAGGTCATGGGTTTGCAATCAGAAATCATGGTGTATTTTCATAAAATAATATAGTTCGAAAGCATTGAACAACATGAACAACCATTAAAGAAAGTTTCTCAACAAGGGAATATTGAGTGTCTATATAAATAAGATTATGGCTTAGGAAGTAGACCATATTTTCATTTCCATCAGTGTCATCATCTTGCACTAGAACCATGGTAATAGTACTATCAGTTGTAGCCAAGTACAAGAAGTAATCGTGGTGGTATCCAGGGGGGATGCAACAAAGGAGCACTAATGAGAGTGTTCTTTAATGCATCGAAATATTTTTGAGTGATTTCATCCCAAATAAATGGGATCCCCTTTTCCATCAAACGAGTAAATCCCTTGGCAAGCTCAACATAATTGGGTACAAAACAGTGAAGGAAATTAGCTTTCCCTTACAAGCTCTGCAACTGATGTAAAGATGATGGAGGAGGTAAGTTTACAATGGCCTCAACTTTGAGGGGATCAATCCAGATGCCTTCTTTTCATACTACAAACCCTAGAAGATGACTAGATTCAACACAAAAGACACACTTATGTAATTTAAAAAAATATTGTAGTGTCTGCAACGAAGAGAAATAGCTTGTAGGTGGTTAGGATGATCATGATGCTCAGCAGATCAAGTTGTTAAGTCATCAAGATATGGTTCAAATATGTGTTTGATGTCATGAAAAGCATAAGACATTGTTCGTTGGAACGTAGCACCAACATCTTTCAGACTGAAAGGGAGTTTCCTATAGGAAAACATTCCCCATTGATATATAAAATAATTTTCATGTTGATAAGCGAGAATAATGTCAATTTGGTTGTAGCCAGAAAAACCATCCATAAAAGAAAAAATCTCACTCCCGGAACATTCATCAATTATTTGATCAATAAAAGGAGTTGGATAATTGTCTTTGGGACATGCTGTATTAATATCGTGATAATCAAGACAACCATGGATAGTTCGTTGTTTCATAGTCACAGGGACAATGTTTGAAACCCAAGCTGTCAATGGAATTGGGTAGATGAAACTAACCTTTAAAATTTTTTCAACCTCTCCCTTCATAGTGGCCACCTTTCTAGGGTGCACTGGATGAAGTCGTTGATGAATAGGCTTCACATCTAGGTAAGTAGAATTTTCATGCACAACTATACTTGGATCAATGCAAGGCATTTATTCACATGACCAGGCAAAGACATCATGAAATTCCTTAAAAAGGGAAGTGTAAATCTTGATCTCATTAGGAGAACAAGAAACATTGACATGAATTTTCTCGACAATTCTTGGTTTAACAGAAATTCTGATATGCATGGTAGCATTGATGTTCCCAATGTTTCCCTCAAACAAAAATTCATGCATCAAGATGGGTGTTTGAAGTGGATGACTAAGTGTATGGGAAACAAAGGCATATAGACATGATGAAGTCTCTCCAACACTCAGGAGAAATGAGGAACATTGATAAGCATCATTCCAAGAAGTTTCCTAAAGAGAAATAACCTCAGTGATACTCTCGTTAGTGGGAAACGTCTCATTCAGGGGATCTAGAGAATCCCAAGAATGAAGACAAGGAGATTGTCAATACGCATCTCGATACATACTAAGAGTAGTATGACTTTAAAAAGCGATCACCAAAGCCAAAAAAATAGCTTGGCAAGCTTTTTCTACTAGGATGAGCAATATAACATCGCCTAAAGAATGAACCTAATCGGGAGATGGAACGATCCAAGGATCATAAGAAGTAGATATCATGTTGACGGAAGCAACATGAGGAGGTGTGGGGGGAAAATTTCCAATAATAGCAGACTCTTTGAAAAGACCTACCCCAACGCTCTCATAAGGAATGTCAGTATTTCCCACATACAGTGAATTGTCATTCAGAGAACTGGAAGAGAAAAAGTATAATTGATCAACGGTGACCATTTTCTCTTCAGAAGGAAAATGAAGCATGCAAAACAAAGAATAAACCACACAAAACATAATATGAGTCCAACTTTTTCCACGTAGAAGGTTATAGTTCAAATTCATATCCACAACTTCTACTTCTAATTTGACATTTTTCCCTTCCAACATGATGGGAAAACTTGTGAGAATATCATAAGGACGCGATATTATTCCATCAATGGCTTCTAAGGTTTTCAAAGACTAGTTGAGAGGCAGAGATTCAATAGCTTTCCAACATGAAACATACATGATGGAGGTGGAAGCACCCTCATCAATCATAGTCAGATGAATCGTCTTCCCTTTAGAATGACTTGGATCATTAGCGCAATTTGATGGGGAAGACGAGGAACATGATTTTCCAGGTCCAAAGTAATAAAATTCAAATCTATAGTGTTAATTAATCCTATAGTGGATAGTAATGCTTTCCGCTATGTTGGACAAGTTTGGAGAACTTCCAAGGAAGACATCACCAAAGGTTCTTGAGCTAAATCCTCGACAATATTGCAATGTTGGGACGCTCGCACATTTGGATTGTAAGATGATTTCTGAAGAACAGCCTTGGGAGTTGGTTAGATAAAAAATTCATTACTAGGTCTCTCAATATGAAGAGGACAAGAACTGGGTGGAGTAGAAGTAAATGATGTATCAATAACCTCTTTCTCCACAATTTGTTTTTGAAGAATTTGATACTCTTTTGACTGGGTGGCAACATAAATATGCATTGTTCCACTCATGTAAACTTGAGAAACTGAAGATGTAGAAGATTGTGGTTGTTCTATCAATGGGTTTCCTATGATGGCAAAGGTTCTTTTAGTATATTCGGTGTCCCTTGAGTGTTGTTTAAAAAGAAACTAACTTCCACATGACAGGGACAATCCTTGTTATAGTGATCTTTTTCACAAATGAGGCAAGGATATTTGGGCTTATATTTAGATGCATCATCAGCAGACAACTTTGGAGGATCTTGTTTTGGGGTATCATATTTTTCTTTTCCTTTACGCTTCTTTTTACCTTTAGAGGTTTTGTCCGCTGTGGTAGACTGAATGACATTAACTTAAGGGTTTTTACCATGATTTGGAGATGGATTCAAAGGAGGATTGGATGCAGGATTCGAAACAGATTTTTGCTTCAAGGAAGCTTTACTGGATGTTTGGGTCACTGATCCAATGATACCATCGATAGGTGGTACATCCAGGAATCTAGAAGATGCTACATCTGTAGATGGTCTTGGAGCATCAGGAAAGAAATCGTATAATGTGTCAGATTGGGAATACACCAAATCTAAATATTGGGCATGGGGAATGGCTTGATCTTCTGCTACACAACCTACCATCACTATATCCTTGGTACTTTTATTGATGAATGATTTGGCAAACCATTCAGTTGGGAACTTATCGGGTATATCAAACTTGATAAGGCAACATTGACATCTCCATTCATGGATATGATAAGAGATGTGGGTAGCAGTATTTTGTTTCAAAGACGTAAGCAGATGGGTACTAGTCTCATAACGAACCAGTAACTTGAAGTGAGTAAGGAAGGCCATTACCAAAGAATTGAAGTCTTGAAAGGCACCTCGAGGTAAATTGACATACCATTTTGTGATAGCACCGGTTAGGGTTCCCTGGAAAAGATGTAGATGAACAGGGTCTTCAACCCAGGAATTAGATGAACACCATAAATGGTAAGTCATAACGTGGGCCCTGGGGGTCTTCTCCATACTTTCCTTCAAATTTCAGACAATCGCCAGGAATATTAGTGGGAACTAGAGGCCAATAAGGCAAATGATGTTTTGGATAATTAGTGAGCCTTGTCACATCCAAAAATTCCAATGTTGCTAGAAATGGCAATTGTGGGCTAAAAGGCATGCGAGGCATTTAATAAGGCCGAGCTTATGGATTCCATCCTTATTGGTATGGATTTTGTCCCCAAAGTGGAAGAATTTGACCTTCAAGAGCTTGATATTTCCCCCATTGAGGAGTATTCTAACCATACAAAGGTCGATTCTACCCCCACAAAGGTTGGTTTTGAGCAAGGTAAGGTTGATACTGAGATGCCGTAGGCTGTTGAGAACCATAAGGTGGATAAAAAATTTGCACGACATATGGATTATAAGGTTGTTGTTGGGTGCCTATAATACTAGTGATTACCCCATTACTATTGTAGTTGTACCCCTTATTAATATTGTTCTGCTCCTATTGCCCCCATATTATTATTACTGTGCCCCATAGAATCCCTCTATTGTTATTTTTTTTGCTTTATATTATTATTGTTAGGTCGGTTGGGTTATATTGTGACTCCTTAGACTCCTATATATAAAAAGGAGGTTTTGTCAATCATCAAAGAATTGTTCATTTATGTAATGTAAAGGAGGTTGCCCCCTCAAAGAGGCTGAATTTTAACGCGTTGATCTATCTTTTCTATCTTTTTCTTGAGCTAGTTTCATAACATTTGGTATCAGAGCTTTGGATTCTAGGGTTTCGCTGCTCTAAATACATCATCGTGGCATTTTCACTATGACTTTTTTATGTGACATTTCAGAAGCTAAAAAAAAACCCATTTGAGAAGACATCGCGCTGAATCTTAGGCCCAAATTTCAGAGATTTTTGCGCTATATTTGCGGAGATATGATCTGAGGAGTTTGGTCTTTTTGCAGACTCCTCAATTACATTCCAAACAGGTGACCTGGGGGAAAATCATCATAACTTTTTCTCTGAGCATTGGATTGAAATTTCGTAAGAAGGCATAGAAAGAGGATGAAATGTAGTTTCTTTTATATATTGTCCATAGCCAAAGGTCAAAATAGTGACTCGTGGAGCGCCATACAAGTTCGCTCTACTAAACTAGTCTATAATCATGCAACTGTGGGCGATTTCACATAACTCTTCCTTGGAGAATCCAATTTGGATCAGACTGGTGGCATTAGAAAGAGGACACAGAGGGCTACCACAGGTTGTAATTTCCGAACTAGATGATATGAAAGTACAGAGATACATCAGAGGCAATATTGAGCCCCTACAAGGTGAAAAAGAGGTGTGTAGATTCTTTTAAATTTTTGCTTAAGATTGGTTTGAAAATTTATTTTGAAGCAATTCAAAGGGCTAGTAGAGCATTATTATTGGTAACTGATGCCCCGAGGAAAGAAAATGCAAACACCTAGTAAGGAACCTGAAATCTCTAGCATGACTCATGAAGAAGAAGAAGAAGAAATGTTATATGATATATCAAAATTACAAGAACAAGTGCAACATGTGTCACTTGCACAAAAAGATGTAGAAGCTAAGATGGATGGTTTAAAGAAAGGTGTAGAAGCTAAGATGGATGGCATGGAAGCTAAGATGAATGGCATGGATGCTAAATTTGATGGCATGGATGATAAGATGGAAGAATTGAAGATAAATATGAATAAGTTGCTACAACAAATGGTCACTAATGGTGAAAGGGTACTAAACGAAACTCATGATGAGAACGAAAGAAATGTTAATCATGATTCCATAGACTCTAATTTTGGATCAAAGACCCACCATATTCCAAAAATCGATATGAGGAAGTTTGATGGCAAGGATCCCGCAACATGCATATTATAGATGGAGCAATTTTTTGATCTCAATAATGTGCAAAACGCAAAAAGGGTACGTATGGAAACTTTATATTTGGAACCAAATCAGTTTGTATGGTATCAATGGCTTTTCTCTCATAAACAATTTATGACTTGGGCAATTTTTACGGAAGAATTGATAGCACATTATCAGGATACAAAAAGCAACACTTTTTTTAGCCAATTGATAAGTCTCAAACAAAAGGGTTCAATAATGGAGCACATTGAGGAGTTCCAAAAACTGAACATAAGGGTAAAAAATATTCCAGAGGAGCATAGGATTGATGTGTTCATAGGGAATTTAAAGGATAATATCCAACATGATGTTCGCCTTTGGGAACCCGATTCATTAGAGAAGGCATTAAGGTTAGCAAGAAAAATGGAAAGAAAAATTATGGCAACCAGGAAGCATGCCACTCACAACTATAAAGATGGAAGTGTTGTTGCCCTAGCCTTCCACAAACTATAAGGTTGACACCACAACAATTGGAAGAAAAAAGAGCAAAAGGGATTTGTTACAGTTGTGATAGAAAATACACTAAAGGTCATAAGTGTGCGGAGAAGAAATTGTTCTACATAGATTATGAAGAGGAAGAAGAAAAGGAGCAAGAAAGGTTAAAAGAAGAGGATATACTCTAGGAACAAAGCCTAGATAAAGAAGAAATGAATCCGACCATATCTTGTAATGCATTGCCTGGAATTACCACTCCTCAAACCATCAAGATAGAAGAACAAATCAAGAAGAAAAAGGTAATAGTGTTGATTGATTCAGGAAGTACCCACAATTTTATTCATTGTAAGGTAGCAAAAGAATTGAATTGCTTCCTATATCCAGCACCAGAGTGTCAAGTGAAGATTGCAAATGGAGGAACAATAAATTGCTCTGGAAAGTGCCATAATATCAAGCTATCCATGGGAGAATATGTATTGACTAGCCCAATGCTTTCCATTCCAATGGGAGGTGTTGATGTTGTACTGGGAGTCCAATGGCTACAATCCCTGGGTACAAT